>LPNX010923898.1:7653-77240 GCA_001517045.1 Pseudotsuga menziesii | reverse complement strand
ACACACACACACACACACACACACACACACACACACAAACACACACACACACACATCACTATGTCTCCCCTTACCACTAAGGACACCCCCCCGTTTTGCACGGTTTATTGAAGCAAAATGGGAGCGCGTTTTATTGAAGAAAAACATGAGCGCGTTTTTGCAAGGTAAAATAGGAGCACGTTCTTGCAAGGTAAAACATGAGCGTGTTTTTGTGTACTATACTGATTGGCATGCATGTTGGCAGCCTTGGGACTAGGCTTGGCAGGGTCGGATTACTTGGGATGATTTCTAATTTATGGATCAAGAGTAATTGACTTTACTCTACCATTGCATCTAAAAGGTCCATCAACTTTGTGCACTCACCCTTGATTTTGTGCCATATTGCTTCACAAATTGGATTGACTGCTAATTTTTACTCTACTCTATGGAATATAATGCAGTGGTTGGTTCCTTCTTACCTATCCACAAAATTACTCCCGAATCCATGTTGAAAGGATAACTTATGGTATATTTTCTTCCATCATTAAAAATTTCCTAATTATTTTGTACCAAACTAACTTGAAGTTTCACTACAAATATATTCAACACCATAATGCATTGTTCCCTCCACATACCTTTGGATTCTTTCTGTTGGATTTTAGTGAGTGTCTCTAGGGAATGTCATTAATAATGAAACAATCCTTACAACATAGTTCAAATTTTGTCTAGTATTAAGGTAGATCAAACTCCTACCAAACAAATTAACTTATAAAGCCAACAAAAGGAATCATAAGGTATGTGGATGGAACAATGCAGTGATAGTGATAACTACCTATATAATGTTGCATGAATTGGGTCTTATTATTCATAAGTCGATAACCTCATCCTTGTTTCAGAGAAGTTGCCACTATTGTACAACTAGCCTAACAGTCATTAGTATCTCCTATGCATATTTACTTTGGCCCTTGGAACATTTAAATGCCATTTTCAGTTGTCATACTTGCACTCCTAAACAACAATGAAACATACCTAAATTTGTCTTTTAAAATTCTCTACACAACTCATGTTTTGGTTCCTCTATCACCTATGTCTCATTAACTATAATGATGAGATTTTCAACATCTAAAACCACATTCACAATACCATTTTCACATTTCATTTCTATATACAAATTTGGATCTTTTGGAGTTCTTTTAGATCCATTCGCTTGGAATTGATCATCTATATTATATTTGCACACTAATCGAGGATTTTGCTTGAGCACAAGCAATGCCTTTTTCAATGTACAAGCTAGATGTTTTTTTTTCTTCAAGACAAACCAAGATACTTGAATGTATTTATCTTAGCCATAGGTACAAAGGTTTCTTCAAAATCAATTCCTTCTTTTTAAGCAAATCCTTTAGCTACTTACCTTAGGTTTTAGTTTATTCCATATTTCCTTTGAATGATGGTTCTAAATTCTTTTAAATTTTGAAGTGCCCCCATAATTTGTGCCACAGAAACTACAGCCAAATTTTCCTTAAAAAGAATTGTTATCAGCTCCCCGATAATGGGCTCAAGAAATAATTGCTTGTATATTTAAAGGTGATAGAGATGAAACAAGGACAAGGAGTACAATGTGGAATTACAAGTTATCATCAAGTTGATGGGTGATCATGATCCAGGAGCACTAAGGGGGATACAAGATTGGATATGGATAGAGTGTAGGGAAAACATTGACTAATATTAACACAGTTCTTTTTTTGATCTAGGTGTAACCTACAGGGATCCATCACTCAAACACATGGTGAACTCATATATAATGCATTAAACAATACTAGAAGATACTAATAACTCTAGCATGACAATACTATGTTCTCAAATTTTTATTCATTCATATGAATTCCAAAAACCATCCAGTAAACAAAACAAAAACAAAATCCCCTTTTCCCTTACATGTCTACTCCTAGATACTCACCACCTCCCTCCCTCGAAGGCCCTTACAAAATTTATTTTTCCCAAGTAGCAAATCCCCTAAATCCTCAACACATTCTATAGAGAAAAAAGATGGCTCAACTCTTAATTAACATGCACTAGAAATCAATCGTAGAGTATACGACGAATCCATGCACTTACAAAGTTGTAGTGAATCATCCTCCCCATCATTTAAAATTTTGAACCTCCAAGTTCAAAAGACTCCATTTCAGTAAGTCTAACGAGTTCCTCTTTAGTGATCCATGTGTTGTTGGATTCTGACAACCCTTGCCATTTTACCAAGCATAATTCATAATTTTTTTATCTTGTGGAAATTATCTTGGTGTCTATCACTTTCTTAATGTGCTCTCTCTTTTTATGTGGTAACTATTAGTTCCATTCCTCAAGCACATCTTCTGCAATTTCTTCAGCACCTGCTTGATATGGATATACATTTTCCACATTAAATATGGGATTGATGTGAAATTCCTTATGCAAGTCTAGTAGATATGCATTTTCATTTATTTGTTTGAGTACTTTGCACACACCAATTTTCTTTATGTTTAATTTGTGATAAGTTCCTTTAAAAAATATCTCCCTTCGTAGGTACACTATGACTTATTCACCCACCTCATACACATTTGCTCTCTGATGCAAATACGCTTTATTCCTGTATGTCGCATTCATTTTCTGCATTTTCAATTTGACCTTCTCTTGCATATCATGTATCTGCTTCACAATATGCTTTGTTGTTTCACTAACTCGTATTTCCTCAAGAAGGAGAATTAGGTCCATTATTCCCTTTGGGTTGTCTCCATGGTCAATATGGAAAGGGGACTTACATGTAGACCTTTTGATGTTGGAATTGAAAGCAAATTCAACATGTGCTAAAACCAAGTCCCATCACTTTGGATTTTCTCCAATGAACCTTCAAAGCAAATTTCCCAAAATTTTGTTCACTACCTCCGTCTTCCCATATATTTGAGGATGATAGGATGAACTATCTTGTAATTTGTTGTCAATTTTCCTCCATAATGTTATACAAAAGTGGCCAAGAAATTTTCTCTCTCGATCACTTGTGATTGACTGGGGTAGTACATGTAAGTGCACTATCTCCTTAAAGAATAATTTCACCACCTTACTTGCATCATTTTTTTTCTTGCATGGAATGAAATGGGCCATTTGGAGTATCGATCCACTACTACGAAAAAAAAAATTCATTACCTCTTTGAATATGAGGTATCCCTAAGATAAAGTCCATGGAAATGGCTATCCATGGCCAATCTAGAACTGGAAAAGTTTTACATAATCCCATGTTTTGATGTCCCCTTTAGCCATTTGACAAATTCTTAATCAAGAAAAAAATTTATTCACATTCTTTCTCATCTCAAGACAAAATAAATTTTCACTTACCAAGATGTATGTTTAGTCCCTACCAAAATGGCCAGCCAAACATTTTGAATGCATTTCTCAATATCTGAATTTTCTCTCCTAAATCCCATGGGAATACAAAGTTGGAGCTCTTTAAACAAAAATCCATTAGCTAATAAATATTCTCCAAAATTTTCCTACTTACATTTCCTGGGTTGGTGAGAGCCTCGATAGTTTGGTTGAAAAAAAGGTCAATAGCATATTCCTCCATTTATTCAAACCCTACAATCTCATTGGTCATAGTGGCAAGTAGGTGACGTATCCTACTTAAATAATCAACAACGACATTTGTTTCCCACTTATATGGTACATACTACAAATGTATAACTCTTTAGAAGCAAGGCATGTTTAGCATGTTTATGACATAGATTAGCCTAAGAATTTATATATTTTAGCACTTGATTGTCAATTAATAGGATAATTTCTCTATACAAAAGGTGGTGTCTTCATTGTTTCAAGGTTTCGACAATTACATAAATCTCTTTATCATAATTTCCATACATTTTCTTTGTTTCATTTAGCTTTTCAATGAAAAAGGAAATAGGTCGACCTTCTTGACTTAATACTCCTCCAATCGCCACTACTGAAGCATCATACTCAATGTTAAATAACTTTTCAAAGTCTAATAGGGATAGGATCGAGGCCTCGATCACTTTCTTTTTTGGATGCTCAAAAATTATTTTAGCTACTTTAGTCCATGAAAAGGACTTCCTTCTTGTACATATAATTAAGGGAGCACTCACCCCACTGAAATTTATGATAATATTTTTATATTTATATCATGTCACATTGTGACATTTGTCATGGATAGGTTACAATGATTGTTATGTCACATTGACTTTGGTTGGAAATGTATTGAGATAATTTTACATTGACATATTTATCTTATTTGAGATATTTCTAATCGTTATGTTCTTCTATCAATATTTTTCACTACAACATTTGTTAACTTATGTTAAGTCACATTGAGTTTGGTCGGATTTGGTTGGTCATAGTTGTTTATGGTTAAACATCACAAATATATATTATCACTAAGTAACTATATAATCCAATCAATCACATTAATATTTTAAAAATTCCAACCTTGATCAAACATTAATAATAGCAAACCATGGTCGAACATAGTCAAACATCCTTGAACATTAATCAATTATACATTCAACTCTTTGAACCATTAACTTTGATACTTACCTATCCAATGGTGGAAATGCATAATCATATCAAGGATTGTTGTTAAACATGGTCAAAGGAAACCATGTGAACCATGGTAATCCACATTTAAACATGATCGACCATTGTAAACCATGGTTAAACAAAGACAATCAAACTAAAAATGACATAAGCCTTATTTGTTAAGTTTTCTTATTTCTAAGATGATATTCTAAAAAAATTTAAGATAGTAAGAACAATGAGTATAGTCACACATGAGAAAAAAATATTTATATTGGGAAACCCTCATGGGGGAGAAAACCCAACAAAACTTCCTCAGTATAGAACTCAACCAAAATAGTTTAAAACCCAAGACAATTGCTTCTCTCCTCTTTTTGCTGCACTCCTTCTTCTTTCTCTTCTAAACTTGCTTGAGTGAAGTGAGTACAAATGATGGAGGCACCTCCATATTTATATTTGACTCTTGAATTTTCCTAAAACCTAAATGGGCTGACTTGTTTAAGTGATAGGGCCAACTTGACAAGTAGGACACCAAAATAATATTTATTATAATGACTCAAGTGTACTATTGAACCGACTTACATTCAGAGGTTTACATTGATTCTTTCAATGACTCTTACATGACCAATTACATCAGTGAAAAATCCCAAAGGAGGAATACAATTAGCACAACTAGAATATCTTCCAAAGTTGCAACATTTTAACACTCCCTCTTAACTAGGAAGGTATTCTATATCAACAGCCACTACCACCACTGTACATCTGATTGATGAGTTTCTGTATGTCGTAGGAAGTTTTGGAACTACATCATACATCTTCATTATCAATATTAGTATGAGAATACTGAGTAATCTTATGCAACTTCTTTCGCAATATCTAATAAGTGGATACTGATTCTTCTTTTAAGTCTTCTTCTGCCATATCAGTATGTGGTTACTGAGTCTCCTCTTGCAATATCAATATGTGGATATTGAGTCATCTTCTGAGTCTTCTTCTGCAATATTAGCATGTGGATATTAAGTCTTTTTTTGGAATATCAGTATGTGAATATTGAGTCTTCTTCTTCTTCTTCAATATCAGTATGTGGATGCTGAGTCTTCTTCTTCTTCTTCAATATCAGTATGTGGATGCTGAGTCTTCTTCTTCTTCTTCTGCAATATCAATATGTTGATACTATGTATTCTTCTACAATATCAGTGTGTGAATACTAAGTCTTCTTCTTTTGTAATATCAGTATGTAGATACTGATTCTTCTTCTACAATATCAGTATGTGAATACTGAGTCTTCTTCTTCTTCTGCAATATCAGTATGTAAATATTGAGTCTTCTTCTGTCATATCAGTATATGAGTACTAAATAATCTTATGTCATATCAGTAAGTGAATACTAAGTCATCTACCGGAAACATTAGTATGTAAATACTAAAGTAACATTGAATAAGATCATTATCATGTCATCGCTAAAACCTCGTCATCAACAAATAAATGTTATACCATTATTTGTACAATCAGTAAAGTACTAAAACCACCTCATCAACATCAGCATGAGAATAATGAATCTACTGCATCAATCATCGGTATGAGAATACTGAAACTACCTCATCAACATCACTATGAGAATATCGAAAATATCTCATCAATATCAGTATGAGAATACTGAACCTACCTCATCAGTATAGGAATACTGAAACTACTTCTTACACATTAGTATGAGAATATTGTACCTACCTCATCATTATATGAATATTGAAACTACTTCTTGCACATCAGTATGAGAATACTGAACTTGCCTCATTAGTATAGGAATATGAAACCACTTCTTGCACATCAGTATGAGAATAATGAATCTGCCTCATCAGTATAGGAATACTGAAACCAATTCTTTCACATCAGTATGAGAATATGGAACCTGCCTCATCAATATAGGAATACTGAAACTACCTCTTGCACATTAGTATGAGAATACTGAACCTACCTCATCAGTATAGGAATACTGAAACCATGTCTTGCAGATCAGTATGAGAATACTGAACCTACCTCATCAATATAGGAATACTGAAACCACCTCTTTCCCTTTTGGCATTTTGAGGCAGCATCACGATGGGTTGTCTGGTAGATCCACCCAGCCATTTTGTCTGACTTACTACCCTTTCAAGCCAACAAGCCTAGTCAGAAAGATGGATCTCCCTGGGGACCAAACAAGCCTTGTCTATATTACTAACCCTTTCAGGACAAACAATCCTAGCCATACATACTAATCCCCCTAGGATCAACAAGCCTCGTATGAATTACTAACCCTTTCAGGCCAACAATCCTAGCCAAACATACCCTACCCTAAATTGAGCTACTACACCACTGTAACAGAGAGCCTTCTACTCCCTCTTTTGAGGGAGGTCCTTTCAGACTACACCAAGATTGTCTCGAAAGTATTCAAACTTTACATGAGACAGAGGCTTAGTCAATATATATGCGACTTGTTCCTCTGTAGGAACATACTTGAGCTTTACAACTCCCTTCTATACCATATCCTGGATATAGTGATATTTGATTTCAATATGTTTCGACTTATCATGAAACATTGAGTTTTCTGTCATCTTAATACAACTCTGATTATCATAATGGATATCAGTAACCTCTACCTCTTTATCAAATAGTCTTACCCACATATTTCAAATCCATATTACTTCACTACAAGCTAAACATGTTTCTATGTATTTGGCTTTTGCCGTGCTGAGTGCAATACTGGTATGCTTTCTACTAAACCATGAGATCATGCATGATCCCAAACTAAAACAACATCCTAAAGTGATCTTTCTATCTTTGGAACTTCCTACCCAATCTGAATTTGTGAATCCATGTAATATGGTCTCGCCATTTGATGCATATTTGAGGCCATAATCTAATGCTACATTTAGATACCTCATCACATGTTTTGCTTCAACTAAGTGATAATGTTTGGGATTCACCATATGCTAACTTAACGTGTTTACAACAAAACATATATATGGTCTTGTATTGGTTAATTACATTAGTGAACCAATAATCTGTCTGTATAAGGTAACATCCACTATCTCCGAAGAATCACCATTCAAGAGCTTCAAATTTGTTGTCATCAGAGTATCCATAGCCTTACAACCCATCATCCCAAATCTCTTTAGGATCTCTACCACATATTTCCCTTAGTCAAGGAAAATATTGTCTGGATACTACCATACTTCAAGACCTGAGAAGTAGTGCATCATTCCAAGGTATTTCATCTAAAATTATGCAGCGAGCTTCTTCTTGCATCATTAATGGGCTTTTATTCTCCTGTAAAAAGTAAATCATCTTCATATAGTAGTAATATCATAATCCCATCATCCTCAACTTTGTAGTAGAGGTTGGAATATACTTTACTCTTTGTAAAGCCTAAACTCATCAAGAAACCATCAATTCCTCCATACCACACTCTGGGTGCTTGCTTCAACCCATACTATGTCTTCATAAGTCTCTGCATACATGAGTTTTATGGTTACCTGTCTCAAAACCTTGTGGTTGTTTGATGCATACTTATTCCTCTATTACTCCATTTAGGAAGGTTGTTTTTACATCCATCTATTGTAACTTCCATTTCATTTTGGATGCCAAGGAAAGAATGGTTCTAATTGAGGTGTACCTTGCTACTGGTGCAAAGGTATCCTAATAGTTGATTCATTCTTTCTGAGAGAACCTGCATGCTATGAAATTTTCCTTGTACTTATCTATACTTCCATATATTGAATGCTTTGTTTTGTAGATCCATTTTGAGGATACTATTGACTTGTTCTTTGGTCTTGGTACTACTTCCCATACATCATTATTTATGATGGATTGATATTCTTTGACTATGGAATCTACCCATTCTTTCTACTTCATTGCTTCTACAAAGCACGCAGGTTCTTTGTCAATAAGGTTGCATATGAAAGACACATAAATAGGGTATGGATTTAGCTTCTTTCTTTCTATGATGGTTCCTGTAGGGACACCAAATATTTCTTCTTCTTCAATTACTTCTCGTTCCCAAGAATGATTTCTTTTGTGTGAGATCGTCTAACTAGGAATTTCTTTAGGTCTCTGAGGTTCTGTCATGTCATGGCCCTCAAGTATATGTTCTTCCACCTCATTTCTAACTGGTTCAAAACCTTATGTAGCTCTAGGAGTCTCACGCTCCTCTTTCACTTCCTTATCTTTCCTTGATTTCTTGAAAGTTGTATCTTCATCAAAAGCAACATCTCTACTTAGATCAATTTGATGGTACCCTGGGATATAGATTCGCTAAGATTTTGATTGCTCACTATAACCCACAAACAATCCCTTCTTTCCATGAAGGATCCAAATTTGATCTCTTCTCCTTGGGAATGTGTATGTAAATCAAACAACCAAATATTTTAAGATGACCAAATTCAGAATTTTATCTGGTAAACATCTATTTTGGATTTGTATTCCCAAGCGCATTATGGGAGATTCTATTATGCACATATACTATTTTTCTAGATGCTTCTTCCCACAGATACATAGGTAGACCTTGATCATAAATCATGGCTTTTACATATTCCATGATATATCTATTCTTCCTCCACACCATTTTGTTGTGGATTGTAGGGAATGATGAGGTCCCTCTTAATCCTAGCTTTTGTGCAGTACTCATTGAATTCAACTCATGTGAATTCTCCTCCATTATTTGATCTTAAAGTCTTGATCATCTTTTCAAAAAGGTTTTCTACAAGAGCCATAAACTCCTTGAACTTCTCAAATATTTCATCCTTCTTCTTTAAGAAATAGATACAAGTTTTGAGGGAGTAGTCATCAATGAAGTAGGCATAGTAAACATACCCGCTTAATAAAGTAGTTTGCATTGGTCCACAAATATCTGAGTGAACAATGTCTAAAATCCATTTTTCTTTACTTTTACTGCTTGGATAAGGATTCTTGGTATTCTTTCCTTGTGCACACTCCTTCATGGTTTTAATGAATCTATGGAAATCATGTCACCAACTTGCTCACAATTGGTAATGCTTTGTAATGTACCTGAACAAGTCTTCTATGTCATAACTCACATGGGCTTATGGTGCTAGTCATCAATACTGAGTCTACATGTCCCTTTATTTTGTAGAGTCCTCCTTTTTCAACTCCAATCATGACTGCATCATCTATAGTTTTTCCTTTTTTCCACATAAGAACTTGACCATATACAAAAGCAACTTGAAAACCTTTCTTATCTAATGTTGAGATAGAAAGGAGATTCTTCTTTAGCCCTGGAACATACAAGACATCCTTTATATTCATGGACTTTCCTGAGTCCATTTTATAAGAGGCTTCCCCCATCCCTTTGATGGGATATTGGTAATCATATCCAAGCATTACTTTATGTGGAGAATCATTTTGTTCAAGGGAAGAGAGTGAATCATTGTAACCTATCATGTGCCTGGAGGAACTACTATTTACTAGCCAAGTATCATTTCTAGATGAGACTGAACCTGTGAGTCCTGATATTAAAACATATTCTTCATAAGAGTCTTCATCTTCTTTAGTTCTTTCTTTTTCTTCTTGATCATTGTCTTCAGTTGTATGTGTCTAGAATCTTTTTTTTTTCTTCTTCAGTTGATCTACCTTCATGGTACAATTTATGGAGATGTGTCACATCTTATGACAAGTGAAGCATTCGTAACCAAAGAAGTATTTCTTAAACTTCTTATTCTTCGTAAACCATTGTACTTTTCTGGGAGGATGATCATAACTCTTCCCCTTGTTCCTTCCTTTGGTATGAACTGCTAGGGCTTGATATTCACCATTATTTAGTTTATCTTCTCTGATTGTTATTCTTTCTTATTATTGAACACATTCTCCCCATAACTGTTAGAACTTGATCAGTTTTCTTCTGGAGCATATTCCTTGAATTAAATATTCCCAATGTCTTGGAAGTCCATTCAGGGTGGTCATTACAAATTCTGCATGTTCTATCATGTCTCCAATAGCTTCCAGTTAATGCTCCTTGATTTGGGATACTCTTGTGAAGTATGAGTGCATGGTTTCTGACTTCTGATCCTTCACACCTTTGAGTTGATTTCTCAAACTCATATTGCTATTGATTTTCCTTCCTTCAAATAGGTTGGATAGGGAAACAAGCATTTCCTTTGGTGTTCTCCTTGAAGATAAATGAGAGATCAAGTTATCTTTGATGGAGTTAGCTATTATTGTTTTATCCTTAATCATATCCTTCTTGTGCTTGGCCTTAGCTTCATCTTCTTCAGGTTCTGCAACTTCCTCCTTTATGAAGCCTTCTAGATCATTCTCTTCTAGAACGAGCATGATCTGGTACTTCCATGCTCTGAAGTTCTCAGCACCTTCACGCTTCTCATATATCTTGGTTATCTTTGTCATTTTCAATAGAAAGAGAACATCAAATGGAAATAGGAAAGACAATACTTACTTGGATAAGACTTCTCCCAGTCGACCTTCTTCAAGATGACCTAAGGTTTGATGGTAAAACACAAATTTTCCAGTTGGACTCACTTGTAGGGATTAGTGTTGGAAAATATGTTCCTCCCCAAGGTGAGCTAGAATGTATCTTCCTTTTTTTGAGATTGATGATGTAACCTCAAAAAAATTGAAGCCGTAGTTCTTCCCGACAACACTGTTAGGCCCAAAAAAGAAACTTCTCGGAATTCAATTCTTTCTTCACAGAAATAAGCACCCTCCTAGGGTGAGTTGAGTTAACCTTGTTTTCTGGTTTATCTGTCAATGGAATTGGTCAGAACAATCAACCCTAGCTGTACAATGTCTCCTTTCAAGGTGGATCTCATACCATGTTGAGTTATCTTATTGATTAGTTTATATTCTAAAACAATTTAAGATAGTAGGATCACTAAAAGAACAGCACGTATAGTCACACAAGAGAAAAAAAGATTTATCCTGGGAAACCCTCATAGGGGAGAAAAACCAGCAAAAATTCCTCAGTATAGAACTAAGCCAAACTAGTGTAAAACCCAAGATAGTTTCTTCTCTCTTCTTTTTGGTGCACTCCTTCTTCTTTTTCTTGCAAACTTGCTTGAGTGAAGTGATTACAAATGAATGAGGAAACTCCCTATTTATATTTGACTTTTGAATTGTCCTAAAACCTAACTGGGTTGACTTGTCTAACTACCAAGGCAGACTTGACAAGTAGAACACCAAATTAGTATTTAGTATAATGACTCCAGGGTACTATTGACCCGACTTACATCCATAGGTTTACATTGATTCTTTCAATGACTCTTACATGACCAATAACATCAGTGACAACTCTCGAAGGAGGAATACAATTAGCACAACTAGCATTAGAGGAAATTTGGGGTCTAAAATGGAACTTATAAGAAAATGAGCCAACAATAAATTCTTATGAGTTAGAATTCAAGAACCAATAGAATTTCAATAAAATGAGTCAGCCATAATGGTTGACTTGCAAAAAAAACTACTTTTTTTGTTTGTATTTTTAACATATCTCATTGTGTTTTCACTCAAATTTAGAGCGGGAGGACTTGTTGGATGCAGAATTTAATTACGCGTCCAATGAGTACCCACAATGCATACTTTTGACAGACCCCACTATCCCAAAAACAAGAAAAATTGAAAAAACATGATAATGATGTCATGATCACGTTTTTTTCAAGTATTTATTGTTTTTGGGGAAGTGGGGTCCATCAAAAGTATGCAATGTGGTTACTCATTGGATGCAAAATTAAATTCCGCATCCAACGAGTCCTTTTGATCGAAATTGAGAAACAACATAGTGAGATATGTTGAAAATACAAACAAAAAAGTAGTTTTCTTCTTCCTTCCTCCAAATTAATAAATATTATTTTATAATTTTAACTATTATTTTATTATTTTCCTTTGGAGGCCCATTTTAGACCTCAAAAATACTCTAATGAATATCTTCCAAAGTTACATTACTTTAAAATTATTGTGGATGAATGTGGTTAACCTAGATGACCATAGTTGACCATGATTGGAAATGATTTATTATGGTTGACCTTGTTTAGCAATGATCATTTACTTGATTATGCATTTCAACCATAAAGAAGGTAAGAAACAAATTCCATGGTTGACCTTGGTGTTTTGTGTCCAAAACTTGAATGCATTATTAAGTTACATTTGAGGAAGCTTGACCACTGATGGCTACGGGTTTCCATGTTTGACTATCGTTTACCATGTTAATATGTCAAGTTACAACATTCTTCTTGACTAAGTTATGTTGAATTGTTATATCACCCATGGTTATGTTGAATTACAACATTCATTAAGGTTCCTCTCACATTAAGTTTAGTTACTTTGGTTGACATAGTTGTCTATAGTTGACCATATATAATCTCACATTGTGACATTCATCCTAAGTTGATATATATTCAATTGTTATAGATTGTTAGTCTGAGTGGGTCTAATGGTTAAGAACACGTGTTCCCTTCTAGGAGGTCATAGGTTCAAATCCATAGGGGGCTAGGTTACACATACACCTTTGTAAACCTTATCAGTTACATCGTTGTGTAGAGGGGGTCCCTTGTCCCATAAACAAATGGGTCTCATACCTCAAATTGGTTTTTGGCTTTCCTATGACCTTAAAAATAGATTATTATTATTATTATTATTATTATTATGGGATATGCTCAAAACCTTGACAATATTTTGAAATTATAACAAACTAAGGCTTAGACTCCTACGACACCGATAAGATTCTATTCTAGTAAGAGCAACTTGATTTTTATTTCAGACTCAAGAAGTTATGATCAATTTTGTTTTTTTATCATACCATTTTTATATACCCCAATTGTATAAAAACCATAAACTTGAGATGAGAAGATATTGTATTGTAATGCATTTGGAACAAAACTTGTTGATACATTGAAAGATGCATGTGATTCAAAAATGGTAAGTACTATAGCTGAAAGGATGTTGTATTGTATTGAAAGTTAAAAAAATGGTATAGCATACTTATAGGAATTATCCCATTTGTTGAAAATTAGTTATACAATTAACTCCTGGTCAATCCAATTAAATCATGATCAATGCAAAAATCTGTGAAGGTTGATGGTTATTGAGTAGACTCGTTGCCACATATTACCACAATCTAATCGATTTACTATTTATTATACTACTTACTATGACGAATAATTTTTGGTATTTTTGGAGATCAACCTCCATCCCTGAAAACATGGAGAGCATAACACCACCTATTGACATAATTAAAAAATAATTATGTTTAAGAAAGATTTTTTCATTTTGTGAAGTGGTGCTTTCTATAATCCAATATAAAGGGGAGTCTAATTCCATGTTCAACTCGAAGTTGACAAATGGCATTTTAAATTAAATAGTAAATTCTTAACTATAATTTTTTTACATTGTAGCTCCTAACCTAAACTTGAAAACCAAAGAAATATATTCTAATTAATTAAAATAAAATGAAATAAATAATTAAACTTGGATACAAATTGCTATTGAGCCATCATTAAATAACAATTTACATACGATGGATTTGAATACATACTACAAATTTACTTACTAAACTAGTATAGATCAATTTAAACTTCAAATATACCAAGCAACGAGAAGTGATGAAATCCCTTGACCCCTCTAGACACTTAGTAGATTTGAAGTTTAGATAAATCTATTTTTGATGGTTATAGAATTATTGCACAAATATTTAGTTTCCTTAGTAAGATCATCATAGTTATGATGAGTAGTTGGAAACAAATTTTTTTGCTTAATCAGTTGGTAGGATCATCATGGTTGCGACAAGTAGTGAATAGTGTTTGGAACTAGATTAAATTGCCAACAAATTTAGTTGAAGGAGCAAAGTAGAGGATTGAAAGGGGCCGTATGCTTTGCTTGCTCTTTGTTATAATGTACATTCATATCTCCTAAATTAACATAAAATACCAACTATAAACATGGGGTCATAAATTCATGAAAATTTTGTTCTACTTGTCATGCTTTTGCACCCTTCATTGCTTTGATAGCTAGTATTTCATTTATTTATTTTCTCTACTTGATTGTTTTGGCACCCTTCATTGTGTGTTTCTTGGTTAGCATTGCATTTATTTTATTTATAAATTTGATGTACTTTTTGGGCTCAACATTGCTTTAATAGCATTGCATTTATTTCATATTTTTAATTTAACCATAATTCATAAACAATTTGATCCACTTCATACTTTTGAACCTGCCATTGCTCTGCTAGCATTTCCTTTATTTATCCCTTCTGTTGAGGTATATCATTTCCATTTCCTTTATTTTAGTCTTTCTACCCAGGTATATCATCGTGTGGCACTTCCCTCCCATTTCATATAAGTTTCTCATAATTTATTTATTAATAAATTATGAGAAACTTAATAATATTAATATGTTTAGAATACGCCGACATATATATATATATGACACATTGATAATGTTTTCTTCCTAAAGAATGTGTCAATTACTTGTATCTAATAATTAATCTAATACAAAAACCACTTATGTTGTCACTCGTTAAGCTCATAGTTGTATCATCATTGTATTTAAGCTAATAGTTGTATCTAATAGTTAACTTAAAAGTTGATATAAATCAATTGTATTTAATATAACACCTCCGATTTATCTCGACTCCTAGCTTCCAAATGGAGTTCAACTAAGACATATGCAGATTAACTCGACTCCCAACTGCGAGATGGAGTTCGACTATCACATGAGTTGCACGTTACCATTCCACTAAGTGCAACTATCACATGAGTTCAAAGGAATTTATTAGGAGTTCAGAGGAGTTTATTAGGGGTTCGACTATCACACTAACTACACATTACTTCAACTCCTAGCTGTAAATGCAATTTGACTAAACCTTGTGCACAATAGCTTAACTTCTAGTTGTTAGGTGGAGTTCCATTGTCACATGGGCTACATATTATCATGCCATTAAGTTGAGTTATCACATGAGCTATTTTCATTTTTTTATAATTGTTAATTATGAATTTTGAACGATGACCATAGAATCAATTTGGACAGTACACTTGTATCATTCTCATCCATAGATGAAAAAGCATAGGTGGTAATCCACCCCAAAATTCTAAGATATATAGGTATTTCGGCATAACTAGCAACAACCATATTAATAAGATTAATATGTTCAGGATACGCCAACATGCATATATTTGACACATTAATAATGTTTTCCTAAAAATTATGTCAATTACTTGTATCTAATAGTTAATATAATAAAACAACCACTTAATTTGTCATTGTTAAGGCCATAGTTGTACCATCATTAGAGTTAAGATAATAGTTGTATGTAATAGTTAATTTAAAATTTAATAGAAAGCTATTGAATTTAATATAACAACTCCAAGTTATCTCAACTCCTGGCTTCCAAATGGAGTTCTACTAAGCCTTGTGCACAATAACTCTACTCCCAAACACCAAATGGAGTTCGAATGTCACATGAGATGCACATTATGATGCCACTAAGTGAAACTATCACATGCATTTAGAGGAATTTATTAGTATCTTGACTATCACACAAACTTCTCATTACTTCAACTCCCTGCTATAAGTTGCAATTTGACTAAACCTTGTGCACATTCGATCGACTTCTAGATGTTGGATAGAGTTCCACTGTCACATGGAATACACATTAACATTCCATTAAGGTCATTTATCACATGATCTATTTTTATTTTTTATATATTTTTGTCCAACTACCACAAAGTGCGGTTATCACATGAGATATTTTCGATTTTTTATAACTGTTAATTATGAATTTTGAATGACATGCATAGAATCAATCTAGATACTACACTTGTCTCATTCTCATCCATTGATGAAAAAAGCATAGATGATAGTCCACCTTAAAATTCTAATATTTATATCCCTTTCGGCTTAACTAGAAACAACCATATTAATAAGATTAACGTGTTCGAAATACACCGACATGCATATATTTGACACATTGATCATGTTTTTTTTAAGAATGTGTGATGTAATTGTATCTAATAGTTAATCTAATATAACAACCACTTATTTTGTGGTTGTTAAGTTCATGGTTGAATTTAATCTCATAGTTGTATCATCATTGGAGTTAAGCTAATAGTTGTATATAATAGTTATTTTAAAAGTTAATATAAAGCTATTGCAATTAATACAACAACTTCGAGTTATCTCGAATCCTAGTTTCCAAATGGAGTTTTATTATGCCTTAAATGCACATTAACTCAACTCTAAACTTCCAGATGGAGTTATAATATCACATGAGCTATATATTACCATGCCACTAAGTCCAACTATCACATGAGTTGAAAGGAATTTATTAGGAGTTTAGAGGAGTTTATTAGGATTTCAATTGTCACATGAACTGCACATTACTTCAACTCTTGGTTTTAAACTGCAGTTTGAATAAGCCTTGTGCACATTAGCTCAACTTCTAGCTATTAGATGGAGTTTCATTTTCACATGGACTACACATTACCATGCCATTCAGTTCAATTATCACATGAGTTATTTTCGATTTTTTTTATAATTGTCAATTATGAATCTTGAATGATGCCCATAGAATCAATTTGGATAGTATACTTGTCTCATTATTGTCCATAGATGAAAATATGGTAGTCTAGCCCAACATTCTAAGATATATATCCCTTTTGGTGTAACTAGCAATGACCATATTAATAAGATTAATAGGTTCGGAATACGCCAACAAACACATATTTGACACATTAATAATGTTTTTTTCCTAAAGAATGAGTCAATTACGTGTATCCAATAGTTAATCTAATATAACAACCACTTAATTTGTGGTAGTTAAGTTCATAATTAAAGTTAAGCTCATAGTTGTATCATCACTGGAGTTAAGCTAATAGTTGCACCTAATAGTTAATTTAAAAGTTAATATAAAGATATTGTAGTTAATATAACAACTCCAAGTTATCTCAACTCCTATCTTCCAAATGGAGTTCGACTAAGACTTGTGCCCATTAACTCAACTCCCAATATCCAAATGGAGTTCAACTGTCACATGAGTTTCACATTACCATGTCACTAAGTACAACTATCACATGAGTTTAGAGGAATTTATTAGGATTTCAGAGGATATTATTAGGAGTTTGACTATCACATGAACTGCACATTACTTCAACTCCCAGCTGTAAAATTTAGTTTGCCTAAACCTTGTGCACACTAGCTTGAATTCTAGGTTCTATATGGAGTTCCATTGTCACATGGACTACACATTACTATGCCATTAAGTTCAGTTATCACATGAGCTATTTTTTATTATTATTTTTTTTCAACTACCACAAAGTGCAGTTATCACATGAGCTAATTTTTTTTATTATCATTGTTAATTATTAATTTTGAACGACACTAATAGAATTAATCTGGATAGTACACTTGTCTCTTTCTCATCCATAGATGAAAAATCATAGATGGAAGTCCACCCAAAAATTCTAAGATATATATGCCCTTCGGGGATAACTAGCAACAACCATATTAATAAGATTAATATGTTCGAAATACATAGTTAAGCATATATTTGTTACATTGATAATGTTTTTTCCTAAAAAATGTGCAATTACTTGTATCTAATAGTTAATCTAATAAAAAACCACTTAGTTTGTGGTTGTTAAGCTCATAGTTAAAGTTGATCTCATAGTTGTATCATCATTGGAGTTAAGCTAGTAGTTGCATTTAATAGTTAATTTAAAAGTTAATATAAAGGTATTGCAAGTAATATAATAGTTCTGAGTTATCTCAACTCCTAGCTTCCAAATGGAGTTCAAATGAGCCTTATGCACCTTAATTTGACTCCCAACTGCTAGACGAAGTTCGATTGTCACGTGAGTTGCACATTACCATGCCACTAAGTGAAACTATCACATGAGTTGAGAGGAATTTATTAGAAGTTCAAAGGAGTTTATAAGGAGTTCGATTGTCACACAAATTGCAAATTACTTCAACTCCTTGTTGTAAAATTTAGTTTTACTAAACCTTGTGCACATTAACTCGACTTATAGATGCTAAATGGAGTTCCGAAATCACATGGAATACACAATACCATGCCATTAAGTTCAATTATCACATGAGCTATTTTTTTTCCCAACTACCACAAGTGCACTTATCACATTTCCATTATATATATTTTGTATGTTGATCCCACCTATTATGTTATTGGCTTTCAAGGAAATCTTACTAGATCTATCTCTTTAATTGGATTTCGAACCATCTATACAACTTATGCTGCTTAAATTAGTGTTGTCGAAATGATCATGTTCATTAACTGGATCCGAACGAATGGATCATATGTTGCTGACTAGATGTTTCTACTGGTGGATCTAGATCTAGGTAAAGGGAAGCTAGGACAGGAAGGGATGTTATTGGTGGATATGTAATTGGATACCTTGGTGAATATGCTTCTTTTACTGATGAATCTGTATATGGGGTTTAAACTTCTATGGCTACTATTGATGCTTCATATAAAGAAAACTCACTATATTTGACTTACTCACCATTTGTTGTTGGTGTTTCTTATGATACTTGCTTTGTTTCTAGCTCAAGTGCTATTGGATTTTGATCTTAAGTATCAACACTTTCCTTTCTAAGTTCCACATCCGGATCTATAGCTAGTGTTTTAGGTATTGTTCGTAGCCTTTGCATCCGTTGATGAAACTCCTTACTCTATAGTGGTTTCCTCTATTAATGGTAGTCTTAGATTTATAAAAATATCTATGGATTCAGAGCTATCAACTATGCCTCTGGTACCTAGGCCTCTACCTTTGCTACTGGTGCAAAGTCTCCTACTGCTTCAATGGATGGATCTGGATCCATGCGAATAGATACTACATGCACTTTTGCTTCTAGGTCTCAATTTTTTATTGCTGGAGGATCTACTATTGTTGGTGCTAGATAAAGAGGTAAAACCACAATAGGTGCTTCAACTAGATTTTACCTTGGCACTAGATCTCTTGATGAGCACCATACTTTTAATAACAATGACAAAAGAGAGAATCTGGATATGGCTCACCACAAAGGTAAGCATCTTGATGACTATATATATGGATATCTCTATATGATACTATGATATGGATATGGATGAATCATGATCAAGAAGGCCTGGATCTGAAGCTTAATCATCAAGGTCCTTATTAAATAATATGTCTTTATTTCTCTCGAAAAACTTCTATATACGTAAGGTTAAATGTGTGATTCTAAATTGTTGATCCAAGAGAGAACTGTGCATATTTCTAAATTATATATATATATATGATGTGCCCATCACATTTTGTTTATGCTGCATAGATGGCCCACACGCTACGCAAAGTAGCTAATTGCAACTGTGTTTTTGTTGGGGACTGAATCTTATATGGGGTGCTTATTCATACAGGAATATGCACTTGTAGTTATGATACAATGCATTCTTTGTTTAATCAATTCGATCACGACATATTCATTCTCCTCGTTTACCGTAGGTGTTCCATAGGTTCATCCCTTAATCTACCCCATAGGGTGAATGGTTCCCGTGTTTGTTACCCTTGGATCCCTTATCAAAGTAGCACCAGTATTGGCAATTCCAAAAGCAAAGGTGGAAACATCATATATAGTATTTGATACAATACCAGTAGCAAATTCATTTGTCATTGAAGCAGTAGTGGAAGAGCCTGATCCCATTCATCCATAGAAGGAAGTTTATTAAAGGAAATAGGTTCATAAGTTCATGCATACATTAGGTCCACTAGAAAAGGCCTCGTATCTCCATAGGAAACTTATAAATAGACCAAGGTTTGGGAAGGTTTAAAGTATAGATTATGCACCACCTTCATATTTTCATGGGCTACCATGTAGATCAATGAGGAAATGTATGAGAAGGTGAAACATTTAATTTTAAGGGATGAACATGAATTTGAAGGAAATACTTGCATGTTTGTGAGGAGCATCAACATATACTCATTTAATAGAAGGAACAAGCAATATTCCTGTAGGTGAACAAGGATTAACAAGACTCCAACGAGAAGTTATTCCCTCTAATACTTAATGAATTTTAAAAAGATTGCTGAGAAAGACCATTCCAGCCTAAACCTATTGATAATAATTCTAGGCCTTCAACTATTGTTACATTTGATTTTTTTATACAATCTAATAAGTTTTAAGGTTCCATAAATAAGTTTGGTAGTGTGCACACAATTTTTGAATTATGTTTGTTAATATGTTCATTTTGTATTAGGGTGTATCATGCCACTGAAAGTATTGCATGTGTTCATTTCTTCTTACAATAGAAAGTAGATCCTAAAAGGTTGGCAGGAAAGGGATAAGAACAATTATAATCCTCGTAATTTTTTCTCACTCTTTAAATCTAAGATTTATTTTAACACAAAAGTAACTAAATATCAAAATGAACGTCAACAAAGGAATATTGTAATTGTAGAGAAATGAAGAGTTTATCTAGAGCCGACATTTATCTCTGTAGTTAGAATTAACACAAGAATATCTTTAAATAACTTTGTTATTCTATGCATTCCTTTGCATTTAATATGTAATGAACTGTACTTCCATAGTCTTGTTTAAATTAAGCCTTATAAAGAGATTGGTGTTCATCACTTGCAGATCTAGAACATTTTTGAAATTTCTACAAATTAAAAAAGCTAATCATTATTTTGGTTTTGTCCATGAACTTACAAGAGAAGCAATTTTATTGGGAGGAGTTCCCAAGTAAATAATGTAAAAACTTTGATCCTGTGGCAACAAAGAATCACTTTTTCAAAACTTACCTAAAGAATGCACCATGGTCATTATCTAGTAAGGTTTTGTTTAAACTAGAACTGAAAAATGGCCACCCATATAACTCATTTGCAAATTGTCGGGAGGATTCATGGCATGTCAATCACTGGTAAGGTTCTTCATTTTTCATCGAATTTAACAACATGCTCCACCTCTTGTGCGAGCTCCTATCAATTCCTTTGAGTTTCATTCTTGCAAACATACTCCCTAGGAGGGATACTTAACACGTTAGATACAACACTATACGGGTCGATATGCAGAGAACTTAGTATCCATCATTTATGGTTAGCACTACATGGGTATCTAATCCCATTTTCTCCCCTAGATTTTGTCTCTTAGTGTTAGTTTCATCTTAGCAGAGTGCTTTCACCATTGGTGTTCTTTTGAATCTCAACGCATTTCACCGCTCCACCGAAAATTCCCTCTACCCCTACCATACTCTAACTTGGTAGTTTCCACCACTTGTCCAGGGTTGAGCCCTAGGATTTGATGGCGGACTTGAAAATACACTTACATACGATTTACGCCCAATCATTTTGAATAACGGTTGCATCCTCTATCTTATTGTGACTATAGGAATAGATGTAGATGATGCTTATTCCTCAGATACCATCATTGCTTCTTTTTCAAGAAAAGAAGTTCACAAACCATGGGACTTCTTCCTCCACATGACATTAATACGTCAATATTTTGTCCATTGAGGAAAATTCCCCACTACTACCTCCTGTAGGAGTCTAGGTCATATCTCAGTTCCATTGTAGTTGGTCATCCTCTCGGAACATCTATTGATCGTCATCTTGATAAGACTTTGCCTCACCAAATAACTAATCATATGCGAGCCCCTCCTTAGGTGGATTCCTCCTTTTGCTCCTCATCCTATGGGGTATTAACAACTGTTTCCAGTTGTTTTTCCCCTCACAAGCATAGTTTTTTACATGTTACTCACCCGTCCTACACTGGAAACATCACTTCCAGCTCGACTTGCATGTGTTAAGCATGCTTCCAACGTTCATCCTAAGCCATGATCAAACTCTCCATGAGATTCATAGTTGCATTACTTATAGCTCCCTTGTGGAAAAATATGATTTAGAATAGTCTTTAGGCATAACTTGTCTCCATTTGCTTCATATAAGCTCAGCCTAGAATTCACTTCTAGTATAGCCATCCCTACCCTCTTGTGCCAATTCCACAGGCCTAGTATGATGAGAGAGCTATAAAAAAGATGAAAGGGATCACGTACATTCATAATTGTTTTAGGCATAACATAACTTGTCTCCATTCACCTTGCATCATCTCATCCCAGAGTTTCCAGTATAGCTATCCCCACCCTCGTCTCATGTAAAACCACTAGATATTAATATATGTTCTCAACTTGATATCTATAAATTTAGATAAATCATGTGTATCCAATTTGTTGTCCATTTAATGTAGTAGACTCACTCATTACTAATGATGGGGGACCCTTTCAACTCAGTGGTAGAGTAATGCCATGGTAAGACGTAAGTCATCGGTTCAAGTACGGTAATGGGTTCATTTTTCCTATGAAGAAAAAAGGTCTAGGTATCCATTTCTCATAGCATAACATATTCTCAAGATGAAAACCATTTTTCAAGGGACAAAAGTATCTGTCATGGTTGGTTTGAGGAATTTTTTTTGTTATGATGGATTCTCTTGCCTAATATGGGGGAATACCACTATATTTTTATCAATAATAGTCTTATTCATCCTACTACTATAGGATCAGTAATAGTCTACTCCATCTTCATCAATTTTTTACATATCAAATTATGGATACTTGGTAATTTGAAATTCCCAGTCTTCAAAAGAACTAGAAAAAATGAAGGAGAAGTAAGTGAACTTGACCCATTGGATTATGAATATATCAGCTACTCTGATATTGAAATTTGATGGAGATTTGGAAATTGAACCTTTCCTACCTGAAACTAATCATTGTTATTGATTGAAATCCCTATTTGGATGTTGATTGAATGTTTCGTTGGATCGATTTTTATGATCTCTTCTCCCTTGACAGAAAGAGATACAGATCTTGAAGTAAGTCCACTCTGATCTGAATTACGGACAACCTATCTTCTCTCTCTATTTAGACAATTAATTGATACACAAATCAAATAAGTGATTTTGTAACCATGTACTAAACATTCTCAATTGAATGTATTGGAAATTTTACTTTGGTGATTACCTTGGTAGGAAATGGATTGAAATTAAGATGTGAAAAGAGAAAACAAAGGGAAAAAGAAAGAAGGTTTTCACTTTTGGATCACAATGGTTAAATATATAACTTCTTTCTATTGGAGTAATTTCCTTTAGCTCTATGGGTTCTTAAAACACCTACTCATTCCTGCTCGTAGATGTATTTGTATCAGACCAGGATGTAGTAGTAAGAATATACATAGAGATGGATGAGAGAGAATAGGAATACTCCTTTTCATTTTGTTGCATGGCAGAATGTTCAAGACAAGAATGGATAAAAAATATTGAATGGAATAGATATTGTGAATAGAATCTGGTCAAATGGGGGAGGGGCGAGGGGCGCACTTCCTTCCCCTTAAATTGTTCCACCAATTTTTTTCAATAGATGATTTGAGGGTCAGATAGAAACTATGAAAACTAGGGATCGAGCAATCATGCATTTACCTATATTGGATCGGTTCAGTCCAATTTCCAAATATTTGTTCCATCAACAAATATTCGAAAGCCATTTTTTTTAAAGGACGATGGATGAAAAATTGTTTCCAATTCATCGTATACCTCTTGATCATATAGGGTGCTAAAAAATGGTCGATATAGTGAAATAGGAGGATTGCTATGACTGTAGCCCTTGGAAATTATTCTAAAGAAGAAATTTTTTTATTATATACTATGGATGACTAGCTACATAGAGACAATTTCCTTTTTGTGGGTTGGTCTAGTCTATTGCTCTTTCCTTGTGCTTATTTTTCCTTAGGTGGATGGTTCACGGGTAAAACCTTTATGACTTCATGGTATACTCACGGATTGACCAACTCCTATCTGGAAGGTTATCATTTTCTAATAGTCGCAGTTTCTACTCCTGCTGATAATTTAGCACATTCTCTACCGATATTATCGAGTCGCGAAGCACAAGGAGGTTTTATTCATTGATGTTAATTAGGTGGTCTATGGACCTTCATTACACTTCATGGTGCTTTTTATCTAATAGGTTTCATGTTATGTCAATATGAACTTGCACGATCTGTACAATTGTGACCTTATAATGCAATTGCATTCTTTGGTCCAATTTCTATCTTTGTTACTATATTTTTTATCTATCCATTGGGTAAATCTAGTTGTTTTTTCGCACCTAGTTTTGGTGTAGCGGCTATTTTCTAATTTATCATCTTCTTTCAAGGTTTTATTAATTGGACATTGAATCCATTTCATATGATGGGAGTTGTCGGAGTATTGGGTGTTGCTCTTCCATGTGATATTCATGGTGCTACCATGGAAAATACTTTATTTGAAGATGGTGATGGTGCAAATAAGTTTTATGCTTTTAACCCGACTAAAGCTAAAGAGACTTATTCCTTGGTAACTGCTAGCTGCTTATGGTTCTAGACTTTTGGGGTTGATTTTTCCAATAAACGTTGGTTACATTTATTCATGTTATTTGTGTCAGTGACCGATTTATGGATGAGTTCCATTGGAGTAGTTTGTCTAGCTCTAAACTTATGTGCCTATGAGTTTGTTTCCTCGGAGATCTGTGCAGTAGAATATCTTGAATTTGAGACTTTATACACAAAAAAATTCTCCTAAACGAATAATTTCATGCTTGGATGGTATCTCAAGATCAACCTTATGAAAAAATTATATTCCTTAAGTAGGTCCTACCCCATGGAAACACTCTTTAATGGAACTATAGCTTTAGCTGGGCGTGATCAATAAACCACCGGTTTCACTAAGTGAGACGATAATGGCCAATTCATCAATTTTTCTGGTAAATTCATTGGGGCTCACGTGGCTCATGCCAGATTAATTATATTCTGGGCCTCAGCAATGAACCTCTTTGAAGTGGCTCATTTCATGGTGAAAAATCCTCTGTATGAACAATGATTGATTTTACTTCCCCATCTAGCTATTCTAGGATGGGGAGTCGGTCCTAGTGAGGAAATCATGGACATTTTTCCATATTTTGTATCTGGGGTACTTCACTTAATTTATTCTGCAGTTTTAGGTTTTGGTGGTATCTATCATGCACTCATAGGACCCAAAAATTTGGAAGAATCTTTTTCATTCTTTGGCCATGTATGGAAAGATAGAAACAAAATTACCACAATTTTGGGTATTCACTATTGAACCTCTTCGAAATGGCTCATTTCATACTGGAAAAACCTATGTATGAACAAGGATTGATTTTACTTCCCCAACTAGCTACTCTAAGATGGGGAGTCGGTCTTGGTGAGGAAATCGTGGACATTTTTCCATATTTTGTATCTAGGGTACTTCATTTAATTTATTCTATCGTTTTAGGTTTTGGTGGTATTTATCATGCACTCATAGGACCTGAAACTTTAGAACAATATCTTCCATTCTTTGGCTATGTATGGAAAGATAGAAACAAAATGACCATAATTTTGGGTATTCACCTAATATTGCTAGGTGTTGGTGCTTTTCTTCCAGTGCTTAAGGCTTTGTATTTTGGAGGTGTATAGGATACTTGGGCTCCACACAGTGGAGACGTAATAAAATTACGAACCCGACTCTTAACCCAAGTACTATATTTGGTTATTGATTGAAATCTCCTTTTGGAGGAGAAGGATGGACCATTAGCCTGGACAATCTAGAAGATGTAATTGGAGGACATGTATGGTTAGGTTCCATTTGTATCTTCGGTGGTATTTGGCATGTAATAAGCAAACATTTTGCATGTTCCATTTCTATCTTTGATGGTATATGGCATTTCTTAACCAAACATTTTGCATGTTCCAGTTGTATGTTCGATGGTATCTGGCATGTCTTAACCAAACCTTTTTCATGAGCTCATCGTGCATTCGTATGGTTTGGATAATATTATTTGTCCTATATTTTAGTCACTTCGTTTGATTATATTGCTTGTTGTTTGGTCTGGTTCAACAATAAAACATTATCCTAGTCATTCCTATGGTCCCATTGTCCTAGAAGCCTCTTAAGCTCAAGGGTTTACTTATCTAGTTAGAGACCAACATCTTGGTGCTAGTGTGGGGTATTCCCAAGGACCTACTATTTTAGGTAAATAATTTATGTGTTCGCATACCCTACTAGTTTAGGTAAATACCTTATGAATTCTCCAACTAGAGAAATTATCTTTGGGGAAACAATGCATTTCTTTCACGGGAGTTACTAGACGAGTACCTGGACAAATATGATTGTTTGAGTACGTATTCGTCCAAGTTCGATGAAGAGGAAGGTTATAACTCTGTGCTTGCAAGGTCAATATTTGCAGGTAGATAACAAATTGTTAAGGGCCTGCAACTTTGCACCATCTCGTATTTGTCTCTGCTTCATATTGATATCAAGAGCCATCAATGGATTATGAACATCACGAAAAATGAACTAGCAATCCCTCCATACATAAGAGATTCCCTTCAAAGGTAATCTAGTGGTAACTAACGAGTTTGTTATGTTAACTAGATCTTTACTTCGGCAACAAGTTTTTTCTTTCATGCTTTTAATTTGGATTTGGTTGGTTTGTTAGAATTGGTGAACAGCTTTGCTCGCTACTATTTATCTGAATTTGTGTGGTTATTAACATTAGGGAAAAGTAGTTGACATTAAAAATGGATAAATGGAGCGAGAAAGCACTTAAGTGTTTAGTTTTCACAAACCGATTGTGTAATTTAATCCAAAGTTGGTTAAATGTTCTTCTGGGCTCTCCTATGAGAATTCTCGAGAAAGACTACTCCTTCATCAGTAGACTTGAGTTACCGAGTAGTCATAAACTTTTATTTCACTTTACACACTTTTACCTCGAGAGAATCACTTGGCTTGCCACAAAATTTCACTTCTATAAAGAGATATTTCTTAGTCTAAAGACTTGTAATATGAAAAACAATTTTCACCATTGGTAACTTAAGATAAATTGCAACACAACTATATTAGAGCTCACTCACAATATCATATAACTTTTACGCGGTATAATTATGGATTCTTTGTGTTTTTCACTAAACAGTAAATGTAAACAACATTCACTCGGGAAAATTTGGAGATGTGGGGCTAAATAAAACTTGCATTAAACCATAAACTACGGATTTATATTTCTTGTGACAGGATGACAAAAAACTATAGTGGTAAATACAAACTTGGAAATATACAAATATGTTTCACATTTTAGAGAGCTTGGGCTCTCGGTCATTATTTATACTAGCAACTTATTACTATGTTTATCTAGATTGAATTTAATAGTTGTATCACTATTAAACTTTATCTAACTATTAATGTAATAGTTATTCAATATAACTCAGATTAAAGTTGAAGTTAAGCTAATAGTTGTATCACAATTGGAGTTTGCAATATAAGTTCGATTAGAGCTCAAGTTTTAAGCTAATAGTTGTAGAATCATTGGAATTAAAGCTAATAGTTGTATTTAATAGTTAATTTATAAGTTAATATATATGAGGGATTGTAATTCAAGTAAAAGTCTTGAGTGGAGTTGAAGTTAAGCTAAATTTGTAACATTATTGGAGTTAAGGTAATAGTTGTGTTGTATCTAATAATCTAATAGTTGTATCATCATGATTGGAGTTTTAATTGGAGTTTGAAGTTGAAGTTTAATTTTCTAATTATCACTAACAATATTTATCACATGCTAACTAAGTTATTTTTTTATTTTTTTGAAATGGTTTAGAGTATACCAGAAAATTCTAAGATATAAACGCCTATTCATGTCATTAATACATTTTTTTTTCTTTTATATGCAAAAGCAGGGCAACTCAACCCTATAAATCAGGAAATCATTAATTTTTATTTTGTAAGGGCTTAAGGGTATTGGCATGAAATGAAGAAAACAAATAAGAGGGTAACTCTTCATAAGAAAATGGAAAGGATATTGAAAACACATTTTTAAGGAAAGTTGGGAAAAACATTGCATGTTTAAGGAAAGTTGGCAAACAATAGAATAATGTAAAATATCTAATCCAGAGACTCTGAACTTGTAATAGATTGTGTAGACAAAAAGTCAAATTTTCAGGTGGCTATTGCTATTCTAATTCAGCATCAATGGATGCTGAGGGAGCTTCATTCTAAATTTAGTGTTTTAAATTACAAACACATTTACAAGCAGTACTATAACTCTTATAACTCTGAAGCTGATCTACTATCTTAAAAAAGCAAGTGGATTGCTTGATGGTCTCTTGCACTTCGAAAAGATGAAGATAATCATATGATTCACGGGAATCATTACAGGCTTATTAGTTTGAAACACTAGGGCTATCAACCTTTCTTGGTCACCTTGGCTTTTGTTTCTTGATTTTAGTTTGACAGATTCTGATAGAATCAACTCTTATATCTGTTTTCTATGGACAGCTTTTGAATGGGTAGGTCTGGCTTTGTCAGAATCAACTCTTATATCTGTTTTATGTGAAGAACTTTGAATGGCTATGGCTGTGTCTAGGGTTAATGTTTAGAGTACCTATGTTAATGTCCTTGTGTTAATTAACGGTCGATCCATCCTAAGCTACCGGATCCACTCAACTTATTTTAGTGAATACTTGTATTGACTAATCAACTGAACATGTATAGCTTTCCTTGATATATGTATTGTTTTTTCTATTCGAACTTATGAATACAAAAACAACTTTTCGTCTAAAAGCAAATGTAAAAATTATAATCTCTGTTTTATGTTTCATATGTGTCTGCTTTGTATACACTAAACGCATATAAGGTTGTCTTAAACACTTAACTCATATATAGTATGACATTTAATTTTCTGTATTACATATAGGATCAGTATAAGTGTTAACCAAAACGCCCCCAACCCGTGGGAAGCCGTCAAACAAATTTTCACCCAAATTAACCTTTGAAATGTTAGTCATTTGGATACTTTTAAAATGCCGGATTTACCTTACAGCAGGTTCATACAATCACTGAACTTGTAAAATTGCGTATTACATACAGGAGCAGTATAAGTGCTAACCAAAACACCTCGAATCCGGTAAACAAATTTTTTCCCAAATCACAATTTCGAAGGTTTAAATTGTAATGTTAGTCATTTGGGTAGTTTTAAAATACTGGATTTACCCTACAGCAGGCTCATACAATCATTGAACTTGTAAAATTGTGTATTACATATAGGAGCAGTATAAGTGCTAACCAAAATGCCTTCAATCCAGTAAATTTTTTTTCACCCAGATCATAATTTCAAACGTCTAAATCATAATGTTATCATTTGGGTAGTTTTAAAATGCTGGATTTACCCTGCAGCAGGCTCATAGAATCACTGAACTTGTAAAATTACAAAAAAAATTATTCTAGAAGAATTTTGAGGGATTTAGATTAGAATTTCCCCGGAAAAGCTGGGCGTTTTAGTTCGAATAACAAAATTTCATTCTGTATATAATTATAGCTGAGTAGAGAAGCATAAAAGTAAGAAAAAAAGTGTACGATTAGAAAGTCCCTCGAAAAAAGCAGTCTTTCGGGCAAGGCAAAGGAGATCTAGGACAGTCTTTTCATGGAGTTTATACTTTGTGGAGTTTTATCTTCTGTGTTTAAATGATAATAAATATCGGTTTACATGTCCGGGCTTTATACTTCCTATATGTATTCTACCAACTCAGCTAACTGAACATTTTCAGTGATCACTCGGTCTCATGCTTGGAAAAAATAAAATATAAAGATAACTTAACTCAACATTTTCAGCAATGACTCAGTATCATGTTTGGGCAAATACAATATAAATATAATAAAGAGAAAATTCCATTGACGAGAACACTCACTCGGTCTCATGCTGATACCGACTTGACTGATTGATGGAAGTGAAGGACTAATATGAACCCCAGGCAACTGAATCGAGACTTTCAGGCGAGATAAACCTCCTCCTTTTATGCAGCCCAAAAGAGAGTCTATCAGTAAATTACCTCCAAATCTCTAAACCTACACACTGGGACCTTCAGATCTGTAGCGTGCGTCCTTAAAATCTTTGAGAAAATGAATGGCAGTATGGATTCTAGAAACCTAGCCTCCAAGGCCTCTCTGAAGTCTTGTTAGGTTTCTCCATGGCTTCGACACACTCTTATAAGGCTACAAGATCCAGCATAAACCGATGCAGCGTGGAAAGTGGGAAACAATAAACTAAGAATATATCAATATCCATTAATTCTAACTATTGGATAATTAATCATTATCATATTTCATATCATACTTTTTATTACGCGGAAAAAAGATTGGAAGATCTAGTAATGATTTCTTAATTCATACTTTTTATTACGTGGGAAAAAGATTGGAAGATCTGGTAATGATTTCTTAATTCAATATAATTAATCATTATCATATTTCATATCATACTTTTTATTACGTGAGAAAAAGATTGGAAAATGTCGTAGTGATTTCTTAATTCTAACTATTGGATAATTAATCATTATCATATTTCATGTGATATTTTTTATTACACGGGAAAAATATGATAGGGTAGTGATTTCTTCTTCGGTTTTTACAAATTTGTCTTCGAGGCAGCTTCCAATTGCAAATCCATGGTCCCTGCCAAGTATTTTCTTCTGTGCATGATTGAAAAAACAATTTCAATCACATTGGTGAAGCCCACATTTGTCCTTTCCTTGAAACCCAAAGTCATTTTTTTCAATAATCTGACTTTTCTTTGCTGGAAAAATTCTTTTAATCTCAAGTTTGCCTTTCAGCTTTATTTTATCTATTCATGTTTTACACATTCTATTATATATATATATATATTTTCATTTTTCAACTTCCTTTCCGTTTTCTATGTGTAGGTTTTACTCCTCAACAAGTTACCAAGAATTTTTTTTGGGTCTATTAAGAAACCTATGTTTTCAATTTAGTATTTATGTAAAAATTAATCCATCAAATAATTAGATGAAGATTTCTACATGTACATTGACAATAATTTGACTAGTGTTTGTGGTTCAACACTTCAAATAGTGTTTCTCATTCCATATGTCTTCATTATATGTGTCTACTACATCTCCTTGCTTCACTTCAAGTACGACATTTTTTTATGCACCTCAAAGTGAAATTGCTAGTTTAATTTAAAAATAAAAATGTGTATTCATATAAATATATATCCCTTTAGTAAATTGTGTTGAATTTAGAGACAAGAAACAAAAGCAAACACTATTACCAACAAGAGTTTTAATGTGGTAAAACCCCATAAAGGGAAACATCCACACAACAAAGTATTGAAGCTCATTAATCAATATCAAGGAGATTACATGACGAGCATTTTTCCTCTCATTCTACCACTACATTACATATCCCAACCATGCACTATATGCTTCATGAAATAAGTTACATGAGTAAAACCGCTGCTGGTTATGTCCGTTGTTAAAAAGATCCCGTAAAAAAATTAGTTTAGTTGTCATTATTAACAATCTCCAGCTTGACAGCAAAATTTTATAATACTTTGCCCAAGATTATTTATCACATTTTTTTTCAAACCAAGAGAAGCTACACACCATCGTAGCTTCTCTAACAATATTGGTTTTGTAAATATATCTGCACAATTTTCTTAAGTCTGAACCTTTTTCAAATCTACTCCACCTTCACCAATGGCTTGTCTTACAAAATGATACTTTACATCAATATGTTTAGTCTTACTATGGTAAACAAGATTTGTAGCCAAATTTATAGCACTTTAATTGTCACAAAAGACAAGCACGTTGTTCTATAATCTTCCAATTTCTCTAAGTAGACCTTTCTGTGAAATCGCCTCTTTCCAAGCATGTGAGGCAACAATGTATTCAACCTCTATAGTGGATAAAGAAACTATTTCCTAAAGCTTTGACATCCAACTTATAGCTCCACCTGCAAGAGTAAAGATATAACCTAAAGTACACCTTCTCTTGTCCAAATCACCAGTGAAATATAAATACACAAAACTGCATACAGAATCACAGTTATTATTAAAGGTGATACAATAGTCAATTATGCCTCTTAGGTACCGAAGCACCCATTTCACTCCATTCCAATGTTCTTTTCATGGATTTGCCATGTATTTGCTAACAACACCTACTACATGTAAAATATCAAGTCTAGTACACACCATTTCATACATTAAACATCCTAATGCGTTGTCATATGGTACATGAGACATACAATCCTTTTCTTCAATGCTATGAGGAGATAAACCTGAAGAAATCTTAAAATGGGAAGGAAAAGGAACATTCACATGTTTTTCCTTATTCATTTTGAATCTTACAAGTATTTTCTCAACATACTTCTCCTATGCAAAGATAATCTTACCATTTCTTCTGTCTTTGTGTATTTCGATGCCCAAGATTTGTTTTGCAGCTCTAAGATCCTTTATTCTCAAAAGTCCTAGGCATATGAGCCTTCAACTTGTTAATCTCATCAATGCTTTTACTCACAATAAGCATATAATCAACATAAAACACTAAGATAATGAATACTCCATTCAACATTTTGAAGTATAAACAATAATCATATTCGTTTATAGTATAACCATGGCTGACCATGAAAGAATCAAACTTCTTGTACCGTTTCTTGGGAAACTGTTTGAGGCCATACAATGATTTCTTGAGCTTGCAAACTAATATTCCTTTATGATGATGCACAAAACCTTTTAGTTGTTCCATATAAATCTTCTCATCTAAATCTCCACGTAATAAAGTTGTTTTAACATCTAGTTGCTCTAACTCCAGATCAAGTAATGCAACTAGTGCTAACAAAATACGAATAGATACAAGATTTCTTCAACTTGAACACCCACTTACATCCAACAATTTTTCTATGTTTGGGGAGTTCAACGAATTCCCATATCTTGTTTTTCTCCAGAGAATCCTTTTCTTCTTTCATTTCCATCTTCCACTTAGCATTGTCAACATAATCAATGGCTTCCTGAAAACAAGAAGGTTCTCCATCACAAGTAAATAAAACATGCGAAACAAAATTGGTATACCTCTTAGGAGGATTTCTCTCCCTTGTTGATCTTGTTGGTGTAGGTTGTGGGGTTTCCACATTTTCTTGAATTTCTTCATCTTCTATGAACTATTTTTCATCAGAAACTCCTTCTTGCTTCTTTGAGTCAAGAGAATATTGGTTCTCCAACTAAACTAGTTATTTTGATAGTACCTATTCCTGTTCCACATCAATTCTTATATTTTCGGACTTAATTAGAGAAGATTCATAAAAAATTACATCTCTTCTAATGGCAATATTGTGGGAAGTAGGATCCCACAATCTATATCCTTTTGTTATATCATGATATCCAACAAAAATGCACTTCTTTGATCTAGGGTCTAACTTAGAACACTGATTTTTAGGAGTAAGTGCATAAGCTTCATAACTATATATTTTCAAAATCGGATAATCATAGGGATGACAAGTCCATACCTCTTCCGAAATTTTACAATTTATTGCCATTGATGGTGATTGATTTATTATATAACTGGCAATGGAAACTTCTTCTTCCCACAACTCTTTCCCCAAATTAGCATTTCTTGGCATGCTCTTTTGTTTCTCTAGAAAAGTCTTGTTCATGCGCTCTGCAACGCCATTTTGTTGAGGAGTGTATACATTTGTTTTATGTCTTATGATCCCTTGTCCTTTGCAATAATTTTCAAACTCTAAAGAGGTAAACTCATCTCCATTATCTGTCCTTAAACATTTTATTTTCCTTCCAGTTCTTTTTTCCACCATAACTCTAATTTGTTTAAATGTGTTAAACACGTCAATGTTTCTTTTTAAGACATAGACCCAAAATTTCCTTGGAAAATCATCTATAAACAATACATAATATGTTGCACCCCCATAGGAAATAGTTGGAGACAGACCCCACAAATTATAATGAATGTAATCGAGAACACCTTTACTAACATGACTACCTACTTTGAATGTTTTTATACACTACTTTCAAAATATACAATGTCTACAAAACATCAAATTCAAAGTTTTCAGATTTGGAAGCAACTTATGATTCATTAATCCTTGAAGTCCTCTCTCACTCACATTACAAAGACGTTGATGCCATAATTTATTGGGTCCTAACATCTCTTTAGATACTAATGTTGTATCATTAACTTGAGTTTTTCAAACACATTTGTAAAGGTTTCATCTTTTATGTGCCTTTATGACCACTAAAGAACCCTTAGATACTTTTAGTATTCCACTTAAACCTGTAAACTTATGACCACAAGACTCCAACACTCCCCAAGAATTTTTCTCTTCTTTAAATCAGGCACATTTCTAACATCTGTAAGTGTTCTTATAACTTCATCAAACATTTTAATTTTAACACTTCCAACCCCAACAATATTGCATGAATGATCATCTCTTAAAAGAACTATACAATTATCATAACTATTCTTGAGATGACTAGTCTTGTTACAGAACCATCATTTTAATTTGCTCTTTTTTCCCTTTGATTTAGACCTAGAAGTACCTATTGACTTTTCTCCTCTCTTTTTGGATCGCCCTGTGACAACCAAAGGTTCTAGCGAAGAGGTTTCAAAACTTGATCTCTTCCTTATTTCCTCAGACAACAATGCTCCAACCACATTCTCAAATTCTAAGGTATCAATTGTACTCAAGATAATGGAAGAAAGTACTGGACATCAAGATTCAGGTAAGGTACATAAAAGATTGGCTGCTCTATCTTCATCATCATTTTTAACATCCATACTAGTCATCTGGTAAATAAGAGTATTAAAAACATTCAAATGATCTGCTATCTTCGTACCTTCTTTCATTCTCATACCGTACAAGTGTCTCTTCAAGTAAATTTTGTTTGTCAAATATTTGGTCATATACACACTTTCTAACTTGCTTTATAGGGTTGATGCTAAATTTTCTTGAATAATGTTAAGCAACACGTCATCCACAAGACATAACTGAATTGTGTTAAGTGCTTTGGAATCTAACTCCTCCCATTCATCATTTGTCACAGTTAGGGGTCTCTTTATTTTACCATATAGATCTTTCTACAACCCTTGTTGCACTAACAAATCCCACATCTTTAATTTCCATAACTCAAAGTTATTTTTACCACAAAACTTCTCAAATTCAAACTTTGTACTAGACATTGTTGTGATTTTTTTTTTAATTTAAAAATATATATACCCTTGAAAGAAATAAAAACATGTGATTTCTTCTTTATCATGGTTTATCACCATAGTTCAGCAGTGACTGATAGTCTAGAAATGAACCCATGGCTCACTTCAAAGCTATGGGTAGCCTCTTACTATATGCATCGACTCTCTTCACACCCTTCACCACAGTCTAGCAGAAAATGCATCAACCACTACCCCAGATCATGACCATTGCTACACATGAAGGTTGCAAGCTATCCTCCACGCATGATGCTTCTCCATGCATAACTATAGGCTCCTATCCAGGATGTACCTCTCCATGACATTATGACTACAAGATCCTCTGCATGTGCATACTAGCAATCCCTTCTCCATGCACAATCTCCTCACGTGGGATCTCTATTCTCCCTCCTCCAAAAATAGGTGGGTGTGAACTCTCTCTTCTTCATCCTCTACATACAAGTGGGTATCTCCATGCACGAGCATTGGCTATCTCTTCTACCACGTGCAACTCTTCCAGCAAGGGCTCTCTCTTCTACCACTTGTTGAATTAAGAGACAAGAAACAAAAGCAAACACCATTACCAATAACAGTTTTAATTTGGTAAAACCACATAAGGGGAAACATCCATGCAACAAAGTATTGAAGCTGATCAATTAGTATCAAGGAAATTACATGACGTACATTTTTCATCTCATACTACCAATCGCCTCTCCATTCCATGATGGCTCTCCATGAATTCTTCATCGACTCAACAGTGTCCATGTCCAAGAAGTAGCAACAGTGGTTCTTAAGGGAACTTCTCTTCTACTCATGAATTTAGAGCCAGAATCATAGCAGATGGATATAGCGAACAAATGGTCAAGCAACAGGCTCTCCACATGGTCCTCCAGTAGCCGACGTTCTCCATGGTGGTAGAACAATCCATCAGAATTCCATGCGACCCTAGCTATCTCCCTAAATGTACAACAATCAATGGATTCATGATCAGATCTTCTTCTCTTCTGTAATGTATTTCTTTCTCGCATAAGGCTCTAATACCACTTATTGAATTTAGAGACACAAAACAAAAGAAAACACCATTACCAACAACAATTTTGATGTGGTAAAATCCCATAAGGGGAAACATCCATGCAACAAAGTATTGAAGCTCATTAATCAGTATCAAGTATTAATCTTGCACATTGATCTAGGGACTAAACATAAGTCTCATCAAAGATTAATCAACAAATAACTCATGAAATGGTGTAATCAGACTACAAAATGAGTAGTTGCTTTGTACAATCAGATGAAAGAAATGATGATACAATACAATGTCATGCTACAAGCATGAATGAGGAGACAATTTGAATTCCTAAGGAGGTCATTTGAATTGAATGAGTGAGTCTAGTTTAACTGAATGTAAGCCATATTCAACACTCCAGTTAACCACTGATCAAAACCCTAATCGACTCAACTGAGCCCTAACTGAGGTCGGAGTGCAATAAATGACCAAGTCTCAACTAAAAGAGATCAAACACATGTCACAACAAGCCAACCATCAAGAGGTAGTGCTTCAATGACTCCAATGAACCCCAATGAGGTTGACTGAAGTTGAACTGAACATTAGAAGTGGTTGGAGGTGCCCCTGTTGACTCCAGTTCATTAAATAATCATTAAATAATCAATTTAATTAGAGGAGGCACCTTCACTGCACTGTTTAACTAATTGTAACCATTAGTTTGCAATAAAGTGCATTAATGACACTCAGATCACTCTCGGAGTGCTCTAGTTAGCCTCCCCGAATGTAGGAGAAGGCTAAGTTAGCCTCCTTGACTAAAGGTAGGCATGGGTGTGACTGGATGATGTCATTTAATGCTCCACTGATGTCAATTAATGTCAATAATACTTAGGATAGTGGTTTAACTAGGCCAATTTGACTAAAAAGAGTGTGTATTGTGGTAAATGTCTCCAACACCCCCCCTTAAGCTATACTCAAGAGGAGTTAGAAAACATAAATGCATAAAAATGCTAGGGCCCTAGCAACTAAGGCCATAGGTCACCCTGTACAATGCTGAAACTGAAACAATGCTCAAAACAAACTAAGTGGGGAAAAGAGGGAAAACCCAGTTGGAAACCCCTCCCCCCCTCAAGATGAAAACTGAAAGTAGTTTGAATCACCCTAATGAACTCACCCCCAACAATGAATGGAGGTAAGTGAGCTTCTTTTCTAAAAATCTCTTAGTGAATATGTCTGTGATCTGCTCATCAAATAGACATTATTGTAGAATGATGGTCCTGTCATGCACTAGCTCCCTGATGTAGTGCATGTGGATCTCTACATGCTTGGTCCTCTGCTTGGTAACTAGATCCATGTATATCTTAATATCACTTTGATTGTCACAAAAGAGGATAGTGAACAAAGTACTACCAAGATCAAACTCTAAAAGAATGCCTTGCAACCAAACTGCTTCGATGCAAGCATTCACCGCTCCTCGATACTCGGCCTCTGCTGAAGATAGTGCTATGGAAGCCTGATTTTTTCTTGACCAGCAAATGGAGGCACCACCAAACATGAATACATATCCAGAAGTAGAATTTTGATCAATAGAATCACTCACCCAATTGGAATCTGTGTATCCAACCAGCTCTAGCTCGGAGTATGTAGCATAGTGAATGTCGTAGGTCCTGGTTCCATGAATATACTGGAGGATCCTATTGGCTGCCTTCCAATGAATATCATAAGGCTGCTACATGTATCTTGATACATCATTCATAGCATAACAAATATCAGGCCGAGAATGTGTCAAGTACAACAAGCTACCATTCAACTGTCGATAGATAATGCGATCCATGGGAGGTGTGATTTTTCCTTCTTCAAGGTTGATCCCTGAAAGGAAAGGGAATGGATCAGGCCTAAAATCATCCATATTAAACTTGACTAATAGGTCTGAAATTTATTTCTACTGAGTGACCATTATCCCATCAGAATTTTGCTCAATTTTGAGCCCCAAAAATTGTTTTAGGAGCCCCAAATTACTCATTTCAAAGGCATTGTGGAGAGCAGTTTTGATGGCTGAAATGGAGGCAACTGTGCTACCTGTGATCAGTAAGTAATAAACATATAAAAAAAATAAATATATGACCATCATACTGCTTTAAATACACATTTGGATCGGATCTACACCTTTGGAATTTTTGCAAGAGAAGGAAGGCATCCATCTTGGATTACCACTCTCTTGGGGCATGTTTTAACTCGTATAGTGACTTCTTTAGCTTGAAAACCAAAGATGGATCAATGATGTAGCCCTTAGGATGATTCATATATATCTCCCCATGAATATCTCCATCCAGAAAGGCTAACTTAACATCCATATGATGCACTTCCCAGTGCTTGGATGCCGAAATTGCCAAAACTAGGCGGATGGAGTCCATTTTTGCAATCGGTGGAAAGGTCTCATGGTAGTCCACACCTTGGACTTGAGAGAAACCTTTGTCCACTAGAATTGAATTATATTTGTATGTGCTTCCATCAGCAGCAACATTGGTCCAAAACACCCACTTGCATTGAACCAATTTCCTTCTCGGAGGAAGAGAAACTAGCTCCCAAGTAGTGTTTTTCTGAAGAGAATTCATCTCTTCATCCATGGCAACTTGCCATATTGGATCCTTCCAAGAATGGTAGTAGGATTTTGGATCTGAAATAATCATCAAATAGCAAGTTTTGGATATAAAATTATCAGGACAAGAAAGCGCAATACGTGCTCTTTGGAAATCATACTGGGTTCTCCTTGGATCATCCAGATTTCCAATGTTATCTCCTGCGGAGGAGAGTGTCTATCGGGCCCATGTGGGAAGATGGTTTTGTACTTTAGGTTCTGATTCAGAATATAATTATTGCTGCACACTAATATCAGAAATCATAGGATCCATATCAGGGTCATCACCCCCAATTTCATCATCCAAATATTCAGTAGAATAGGAAGGAAAATCAACAGTTTTCTCCTTCACTAGTTCCACCTCCTGAAGAGGCTCATCGAACTTGACACTTATCTCAATGATGATATGTTTTGTTTTGATATCAAATAGCTTGAAACCTTTTTATTCATCAGTATACCCAATAAATAGACATTCTATGCTTTGCAGTTGCAAAGCCCTTCTTTTATCAAGTGGAATCCGGGCCCATGCAGTGGACCCAAACACCCGCAGGTTCGACACATACGGCTTGTGTCTGAAGTATGATTTGAAATGAGTCTTTCCTTTAATGGATGAGTGTGGCACCCTGTTATAAATTTATTCTGCAGCATGCATGGCTTCAACCCACAAATTTGCAGCCAACTTCTTTGATTCCAACATATAGGTGGTCATCTCCTTGAGAGACCGATTGTTCCTTTCCGCTACTCCATTTTGTTGGGGAGTGTAGGGAATTGAATGTTGGACCTGAATACCACTTTGGGAGCATATGTGTAGCAACTCATTACTGACACAATCCCCACCATTATCAGATCTCAATATCTTGATCTTAAGCCCAGAGACATTTTCGATCAAGGCCTTCAATTCAAAAAAAATTTCACATACTTCAAACATCTTTTTGAGAAAGAAGACCTATGTGTACCTTGAAAAATAATCAATAAAAGTAAGAAGATACCTTGATCCATTCATGGATGTGACAGGAATTGGACCAATGATATCAGAATGTATCAGTTCCAATATGAATGTATCTTCATTTTCCTTCCCCCGATCAAACTTGTGCCCAGGGTGTTTTCCAATTACACAGGCCTTGCAAATTCCAATGGTTGCCTTAATCACCAGGAGGCCTTCAACCATGGATTTTTTCTGTAATTGCTGTAAATATTTAAAATTAATATGGCCAAACCTCTCATGCCACAACCTACTAACCTCATTTCCATGAGTTAGCACAGCGGTGGGCTTTACATCCAGCACAAAGTGGGAGAACTCATAGGATTTTGCATGATGGTGTGCAAGGCCTTTAGAAATGAGTTTCTTGGATGCAAGTTCCATTATCTCAACATCATTTGGGATGAAATAAACTCTCTTAGCCACTCCAGTATGTGTCATCTGATAGACACTAAGGAGATTTGATTCCAAAGATGGTACATACAAAACATTTGAAAAATATCCATTTTCAAGATCAACCATACCTTTTCCTTCTGAAATGATGGTGGAGTCATCTCCCATGTGTATGGGGATGGATTTTCTAGTCTCCAAGGATGAGAAGGAGTCTATTTCAGCCATCATGTGGTTCAAAGCTCCAGAATCAATCAAGAGTGCTCTGGACATCGAAGTGCTTGCCACGAGGGCATGACCTTTTTCATGATGTGGTTCCCGATCTTGTTGATCTCTCCTCTGAAATATTTCCAAAATATTGATGTGATTTCTCTCAAGGAGAGAGGTAGCTTCATCAAGATTCTTCTTCATGCAGGCATGTTCAAGGTGGAATCCCTTCCCACAGTATGAACACTTGAATTTTTCCTTAGCATGATTCCCTTTTCCTTTGTTCTTCCTTGATCCAGAAGACTCATCATGCTGCTAGTTTTCAACTCTAGTATTAGGAGATTTGAATTTAGTTTTTTGGTTCTTCTATTGCTTTCCTTTACCCTTCAGATATTTGGGCCCCGAGACATGGAGGGCTTGATCATGGGAGGATCTGATGATCCCCATCTAGACAAGCTTATCATGTTCACTTGTTAGGGACTCAATGAAGGCATTGAGTGTAGGCATCTTCCATCCAAGGGTTGTGAGCTTCCCAGCAAAGAATGTAGAGACAAGAACTAAATAATCAGCTCCAAGTTTGAATATTATGGCAAGGATGAGCTGATCATCCGCCTTCTCCACTTTGCATTGCTTCAAGAGTAAGACTGTGTGCTTGAATTTTGTGAAAAAATCATTCATGGTCTCGAAATTGGAGGGAGGGAGAGAAATTAATTCATTTTTGAGCTGGTAAACTCTCAAATCATCCTACTTTCCATATAGGGCTTCCAATTTGTCCCAAATTTCTTTTGGATTATTCAATCTTGCAAGATGGAAAAGGAGATCCTAGGAAATAGAGAGGCACAAGAACCCAAATGCTTCATCCTTCTTGTTCAAGAATCTTGATTTCTCTATTGCAGAAGCAGGCTCATCTTCAGTGTCGATGGTGACTCTATAGAGTCCTCTAGAGTGCAGCCGAAACTTCATGTCATCTTTCCATGAGTGGAAATTGTATGGAGTCAAAAGATCTACTGAGGAGGCCATCTAGATCTGTTGGAGCGAATGCTTCACCTGTAGAAAACCTAAAAATAACAACAGAAAGGGAAATGTAAGGTCGGACAGCCTGCATATTTTAGGCTTTCATCACACCCAGCATAGTTAATCAAGCAATCTTGATCAACAAATTCTTTACTTGGTGTATTAAGTGGTAAGCCTTGGCTTCTGGTGGAGTGCTAGATTTTTGAGCTATTGCTCAATTTTCATGCAGAAATCTGTCAAAAATATTATTTTTGAGAGATATACCTTCATCCCCCATGAAATATGATACCATATCAATCTTGCACAGTGATTTAGGGACTAAACATAAGTCTCATCAAAGATTAATCAACAAATAACTCATGAAATGGTGTAATCGGACTAAAAAATGAGTAGCTGCTCTGTATAATCAGATGAAAGAAATGATGATATAATACAATGTAATGCTACAAGAATGAATGAGGAGACAATTCAAATTCCCAAGGAGGTCATTCGAATTGAATGAGTGAGTCTAGCTTAACTGAATCTAAGCCATAGTCAACACTCTAGTTAACCACTGATCAAAACCCTAATTGACTCAATTGAGCCCTAACTGAAGTCAGAGTGCATTAAATGAATGAGTCTAAAATGAAAGAGATAAAACACATGTCACATCAATCCAACCATCAAGAGTTAGAGCTTCAATGACTCCAATGAACCCCGATGAGGTTAACTAAAGTTGAACTGAACATCAGAAGTGGTTGGAGGCCCCCCTGTTGACTACAGTTCATTAAATAATCATTAAATAATCAATTTAATAAGAGGAGGAACCTTCACTACCCTATTTAACTAATTGTAACCATCAATTAGCAATAAAGTGCATTAATGACACTCATATCACTCCTGGAGTGCTCCAGTTAGCCTTCTCGAACATAAGAGAAGGCTAAGTTAGACTCCTTGACTGAAGGTAGGTGTGGGTGTGACTGGATGATTTCATTTAATGCTCCACTGATGTCAATTAATGTCAATAATACTTAGGATAGTGGTTTAACTAGGACAATTTGACCAAAAAGAGTGTATATGGTGGTAAATGTCTCCAACATCAAGGAGATTGCATGATGTACATCTTGCCTCTCATCCTACCATTACATTACGTATCTTAACCATGCACTATATAATTCATGAAGTAAGTTACAAGAGTAAATTGTTTTCGGTTATTCCCATTATGAAAAACTTCCCGTAAACATATTAGTTTAGTTGTCATATTAACAAATTTCTCAGATGTTTTAAACGTTTAAGAATCTGGTGTTGACTATCAATTGATGGGTGAGTATTTTGAACTTCCAATTTTCAAATCCAATTCAACGGTTTCAATGTTTTCAAAATTTTATTGAATATTTATGGCAGTTAAGTTCCATCCCTGGTTGGTAGGTGAGAGAATCCAAACCATATGAGCCAAATGGAAATATTAAAATGGGATAGGTAGAATTTAGTGGTGGAGGTCTTCTTTCCATGAATGATCCAAAGTAATGTCTATAGAAAATTTTCTTCAATATAAACCACAATAAGTATCCCTTTATAGGAGGGTTAGAAAATCCAAACTATATCTATGACATCATGAAAATGGAATCGATAAAGTGCGATAGGTCATTGGCTTGACTAAGAAGACATCAGTCATATCAGCTAGTTTTCTTTTTGATGGTTAATGTTTTTTAGAAACCATAGGTGTGTTAAGAGTGTTAGATTTTTATCATTTAAGAAATATGATCTTAGGATCTTATCTGAGAGAATAACATACATAGCAATAATCACAAGAGATAAGAGACACAAAGAATTTTCCTCGGGGAAACCATAAAGGAGAAAACCCTGCAACTTCCTCAGAGATAGAATGAGAACTGATGGTAGCAATAAAACCCAAATACAAAAAATATGATCTCCGACAATATTTCTCTCTCTCTCTCTCTCTCACTTGAGATAGCTTCTCCTCTCTCACTCATGCGCCCTAGTGAGTGAGAGTGTGTAATAAATAGAGAGGCTCACTCTCTATTTATCTTCTTTCGTTCACTTAATGTCCACTCCAACAAGTCATCCTCACTTAACAATTACTTACTAGGGATGAAATCTCTAGGAGAGTCTAATAACCCTAATGCCCCATAATTATGGGGACTTTTCCCTCCGATCAACAAGGATGGTTAACCTTGACACAATTGTGGGGACTATTTCCTCGACTTACAATGGAGGGTTAACCTCAATGACTTTACATGACTTGTTTACATTATTGAATCTCCCTATCGGAACATTGGGGCATGACATGACTCAATTATATTACAGATTTTTCTTGAAATAAACATCGGGGTACAATACATAAGATATACAAGTGACTACATCCCGAAGTTACAAATACATCAACACTCCCTCTTAACTAGGAAGGTATTTTCTTGACACAATTTATCAACACAAGTCTTCTTCTTTGTATCATCTGGATCATCATCAAGTCATATTCATCTTCAAGTCATCTTCATCATCAAGTCATCTTCATTGTTAAGTCATCTTCATCAAGTCTGGATCATCACTTGATCTGAAGTATCACTGGATCATCATCATCATAACTGCTTCTTCTATCTCAATCAAATGATGTTATCTCTTCATTCTTCTCATCACAGGAAGTTCTACAGAGCTAGCCATTTTTCATGCTGCTTGTAGGCCTAGCCTCCAGGTAGGTCTTCATCTTCTTCAATACTTATATCTGACCATGAGAGGAACACATCCAAGAACCATGTCAGAATGGCCTGCCCAACACTTACATCTTTCATTCTCAAAGAATGGCTCTCAGCTCTAGGCTGAGTGTCAGTCCCAGATTGAAACAAATTCTTGGTAACTGACTAGGTGTCTCCATTCTCCCAGAGAATAGCCTCTCAACACTAAGCTGAGCTTCAGTCTCAGACTGAATCAATTTCCTAGTAACCGACCAGGTGCCTCCATTCTCCCAGAAAATGGATTCTTAGTACTAAGCTGAGATTTAGTCCCGGAATAAATCAAATTTCTTGGTAACTAACCAGGTGCCTCCATTACTAGAAAATGGCTTCTCAGCACTAAGCTGAGCTTCAGTCCCAAACTGAATCAATTTCTTGGTAACTGACTAGGTGCCTCCGTTCTCCCAGAGAATGGCTTCTCGGCACTAAGTTGAGCTTCAGTCCTAGACCGAAACAATTTCCTGGTAACTGAACAGGTGCCTCCATTATCCCAGAGAATAGCTTCTCAGCACTAAGGTGAGCTTTAGTCCCAAATTGAACCAATTTCCTGGTAACTGACTAGGTGCCTCCATTCTCTCAGAGAATGGCTTCTCATCACTAAGATGAGCTTCAGTCCCAGACTGAATCAATTTCTTGGTAACTGACTAGGTGCCTCCATTCTCCCAAAGAATGGCTTCTCAACACTAAACTGAGCTTCAGTCCCAGACTAAATCAATTTCCTGGTAACTGACCAGGTACCTCCATTCTCCTAGAGAATGGCTTCTCAGCACTAAGGTAAGCTTCAGCCACAGACTGAATCAATTTCCTAGTAATTGACCAAGTGCCTCTATTCTCCCAGAGAATGGCCTTCAACACTTATATTTGACCATGTGCAACCAATCCTCTCACCATGTCAGAAGGGCACACAGACTCATCATTTACCCTTGGAAGGAACCACGATCTGGAGAACACCAAGCTTCTCCCTGAAGTACTCAAACTTCACTTTGGCCATTTCTAACATAGAATCATATCAGGGCTGATTACATCCAAGGATAACCTGCGAGCTTCGCCAGGGCCGATTACATCTGAGGACAACCTACATGATCATTTATGTTTGAGCCACCTATGAGCTTTGCCATCATTTTATGCTTAGAAAACATGTCTCATCGGCTATGCTAGAACTCCCTCTTTTGAGAGATCTCAATCTGGATCACATACTGGAGCTTCACTTCTCCTCTCTAATCTCCTACTGAAGCAGCACCCCAAAGTTCTATTCCTATCAATGGCACTTCCCAATCCGAATCCACATAACCCTCCAGGTCAATCTTATGATTTGTATCATACTTGAGCACATACTCAACTGTACCCTTCAGGTACCTCAGAATATGCTTTGCAGTAATTAGGTGAACATGTCTTGGATCTGTCAGGAACTAGCTCAATGTGTTCACAGTAAAGAAAAAATCTAGTCTCATGTTCATCAAGTACATCAAGGAACAAATCATCTGATGATACATCATGGCATCAATCGACTCTCAATAGCTTCATGTTCGATGCAATAGGTGTGGTCATGGCCTTACATTCCATCATCCCGAACCTCTTCAAGATATCTACTACATACTTCCCTTGCCCAAGTGAGATTCCATCCTCATTCTATCACACCTCCATGCCTAGAATTTAATGCATCATATCCAAGTCCTTCATCTCGAACTCGGCAGCAAGTCTCCTTCTTGCAACTTTAATGAGTTCCTCTTTTCTGTCAGGAACAAGTCATCAACATATGTTGGGGCGCATACTCCGTGTTGGGTAACTCCGCGGTTATTTAGGAAATTTGTAAGCGGAGCTATGGGCCAAAATAGTCTTAGGGGTGTCACGGTAAGTCAAAACCCTCCTTTTTGTAATAAACCCATGGTTTAAATCCAGGGTTTAGGGTTTTTTGGGTGCCCATGGTTTAAGACCAGGGTTTTGTAAAACTGCGCAGTATAAATAAGCGTTTATGTAAAAAGGATAGGTTAGGATTTTTGATGCAAAGAAAGATAAGGCGAAGTAAGGTTGGTTTTTGGTAAGGAAAGGATAAGTCCCAGCTGTGTGCGTGGACGACCTCTGCAGCTGTGTGCGCAGAGGGTTTGTGTAAGAAAAGGAAGAAAGATCTGCAGCTGTGTGCGCAGAAGCCTGCTGCTGTGTGTGCGGCTGTTAAGGACTGAAGGGATCTGCAACTGAGTGCGCAGATCAACTGTGGTTTTGAGGAAAGAGGAATAAAACGCAGTTTGTGGACGTAGCCCCTACACTGGGGGTGAACCATGTTATATTTGGTGTTGTGGTTTTATTGTGTTGTTTCTGCTTCTGTTATTTTCATGCATTAAACTGAATACATCTGATAATATAAGATCACTGCTAGTAATAAGCTTCGCTGTGAATTCCCCGTAGTGGGTTATGCAAGTTTAGTTTGTTTATTATGCTGTGAAGTCATATGTGAATGAATGATAGTGTTACAAGTGTTGATTAATAATTGATTTTAAAGGCTAAGGTACAGTAATACCCCTCTCTGCATGCAGAAACCTGATTCTGCGGCACCCCATTGCTGTTTCGGGTGAGACTGTAACCTACGTGCAGGTTGTTGCCGAAAGGGCCAACACGGTGGGTCTTTTGTTGGTGCGACGCATAAGAGTTAACTCGGGTCTGCCCTATTGCCCAATAAATTGGTTCTGTTGCCGGTTGAACTCAGTACCTGCTCAAGAGGGTTTTACCTTGTACCACAAGGGCTATGTTCTAAAGGCCCTCTGTGAAGGACATCAGTGATTAGTTTGCTGGGATCTGTTTGCAATTCGCGCAGCAAGAAAATACGAATCCGTGTCGAAGCGCAAGTGACTTTTTACAACGGTATGTTTTTTGTGATACTTATGAAATTTTCTTTGGTCGTTTCCATATAGAGTTGCACCAGTGGTTGTCTAGGTTAACAGAAAGAAGGACGAATTTTCAAACTCGACGGATTCCTGTGTGGACCCCCGCAAGGGTCAACCTTGTGCAAAACGTGAACAACGAGGTATCCCATGCTGTCGATTTCTAGAGGACACGCACATTGGAGGCCTTTGTGACAGAGTTTGCCATTGATACAAGCACTTCTTTCAGCAAAGCTGAATGACAGTTCTTTAAAGGGCCCCGTGGTAAGTTTTTAAATTCCTTAAGCTTAAAGATTAAAATACTATTGGTTGAAAAGGGTATATTATTATTTGAGTCAGACTGCTAGTTTAGTAGTACTAACATATGTTTTCAAGTGAAAATAACCTCGACGCGCAAAGTGGGTTGCCCCGAAGTGAGCAACGGTACAAAATAAATTTTGAATCCTACTCTTCAGGACAGACCACCGCACTTCCCCCTGATAGCCCTTCACAATCCGACCCTGAAGGACACCCTCCTGTTACCCCCCAGCGTCGCTTTGTTACCCCTAAAGTTCGGTCGCAGTGTGACAGGAAACCAAGTCCAAGTATACCGTCCAGAGGTCAACCTAACCCCATAAACCCCCCCCCATCAACGGCCTGCCCCCCTCCCCACCCTCCCAGACCCAATATGGCCCACCTAGCTGATGATATTAAGATTCCCATCTTCAAAGGCACGGGATCAGAAGACCCAGAACAGTTCTGGTTTTTGTGTGAGGCCGTCTGGAACGTGAAGAGTATTACCAACCTGGATGTGAGAACTGCGCAGCTTATTACTTCCTTTCGCGACCGAGCTTTGACCTGGTTCATGAAATTCTCCAGTAATCAGCACCCCAATTTGGATGAAATCAAGGCCGCCATCATTAAGGAATTTAAGAAACCAAAATCAGAATCACAGAGCATCACTGAACTCAAAGAGATTCAACAACGGCGCGGAGAATCCGTGTGGGACTTTGATCAGAGATTCAAAGTCTTATTAGACTAAGTGAGCTTCACTATTAGTCTTGCACAGCACAAGGAATGGTTTATTGCTGCGTTATTGCTGCACATCAGAATGCCACTCATGCAACAGAAGGTTGCCGACCAGCAAGAGGCTCTGGAAATCGCAATGAAGCTAGAGACCGCTCCCGTCGGAGACGATTCTAGTCTTGCTCAAATCCAAGCACAATTGGCAGCAATGGCCCTGGAACTTCGTGACATGAAGAAAGCTAAAACCAGTCGAGAGGAGGTCTGGTGTACGCAATGTCGGTCCGAGGGTCACGATAGGGACCAGTGCCCCATGGTCAGAACTTATCTTAGCACGGGCACGCCCACCCAATTCAATGCCGGTGTGATATATTGTGAGATTTGCCACACCCCTGGCCAGCATCGCCCTGAGCACTGCCCTCTTCTCCAGAGATATGTCCCAGTTCCCAAAAACCCCTACTGCCAGTTTTGTAAGTCTGTTGGCCATAATGAAGAAGAATGTCGCAGCTATGACCTTATGTGAGAGCGCACCTCTGATGCTTACCGAGTCCACAATGAAGCCCCGAATAATGATGGTTATGGATACTGTGGTGGCACCTCCGGCAGAGGTGCTTTTGGTGGTCGCAGCCGTGGTGGGATGACCGGCAGAGGTAGAGGCCAGGTTGTGTGTTACAATTGTAACCAAGCTAGTCACTTGGCCCGTGACTGTCGGAACCCCACTACGACATGTCGGTATTGCCGCGCAGTAGACCATGTCATTGAACAGTGCCCCCAGCTCCTTGCAAAGATATAGGAAAATAGCCGTAGCCCGACCCCAGGTATTCAGTTGATTTCCGTGGAGCAGAGACCTGCCCCAGCCCTCAATGTGGTCACCCGGAGTGGAGCTACGACACATACTCAAGACTCGCCAAGACAACCTGCCACAATGTGCGCACAACAGGTCTGTAAAAAAGCCCCCGCCCTTGGCCCGGTGAAGGATAACACACCAGTCCCGGAGGTCCGGTGCGCTAATGTTGACGACGCCGTAGACATATCTGGGCGGCAACACCAGCAGGCGTCGCAGCTACAGGGGGCCTCGACGGATAAAGTAAGTACACTATCTTCTTTCTTGCAGAGCTGTATGAAACTCTTGCGCAATCAGAACGCTCTAAATGAGCTGCAAAAAGTTCTTGCTGTCACAGACCCTCAAAGAGGAATTGATTAGGAGAAAACTGTTAGTCGTGTCCGACGAACGGGAAGGGAAATGAGGTTGAATGTTCAGATAGGAGAATATGATATGACTGATGTCATCCTGGATCTTGGATCAGACGTCAATGTCCTCCCTAAGCAGACGTGGGGACAAATGGGAAAGCCTTCCCTGGTTTGGTCACCTATACAGCTGCGAATAGCTAACCAGCAAAGGATTGTACCGCTAGGGAGACTTCTTAGTGTCCCAATCGACATCGATGGGGTCAGTACTCTAGCAGACTTTGAAGTTATTGAGATCATTGATGACAGCAATCCTTACCCAGCCCTGCTGGGAATTGAGTGGGCCATGGCCAATGCTGCAATCATCAACCTTAAAAGGCGACAGATGACCTTCGAAGGAAATGGCCTGTGCGTTATTATACCCCTCGATCTGTCCCAAGGAGAAAGATATACAGAACCACTCAGAGAGGAAGGGGAGTAGGATGCTCTAGACCACATCTATAACATCACAGCCACAGATGCAGATTATGTCGAGCCTAATGCTGATGGTGTAATGGATTGGCAATGTGATAGCTCCTGCATGTCTGATTCAGACGATGGTCTGGAGAATTGGCAGCAACGACTGTACGAGCTACATGGGCATAGATGTGCACAGATCACTCAGTCTCTTCGATGCATTAGAGCACAGCCTCAAGAACTGCCTGCACCGGTCGGGATGACAGACCCAGGAAAAATTATTCTGCGGATGCCAGAACAAGTACCTCAGTCACAAAACATCCAGCATCTGGAAATAGCAATAGACGCTACTGCAGCATGGGGGGTTGACCCTACAAAATTTCAGCTCCGTCGGAGAACCTACCAGAAAGTCGCGTGCACCACATTTATAAGACAAGCTCAAGAAGTGCGAAGTAAGTTTAAGGGGCAGAGCCAAGACGCTCGCACCTCAAATTTAATCGTCCTATCGCAGATATTACCGGGTTGGGTCGAAGGGCACTATTGGGCCGAAATTTATTATTGCCCCGAGGCTGCGACCATGCTTCTGCCGTAGCCCAAAAATGTTGCGAGGCCCAAAATTCGACCGTTGGGAGGTAGCCAGTTTGGCGGCGGCGGGATTTTAAGTGCTTTAAATGACTGTACTAAGACCAGTACCGGCAATCACGTTCTGCAAGGACAAGATTTTCATCAGATTTGGTGCCTTCAATGCACTGTCCTCCCCGATTTGATTGATAGCATGTATAAGAAGATGCCTAAGATAGGAAAAATCGCATCCTGCATTTCATCAAGCTTTGTGAATGAACCCATGACCACTGAACGTGAGATTGATGACTTGGTCCGAGAATTCGAGCAAGAGGGTCTGATCACCTGCTCCACTCGGCCGCCTTCCATAGCTCACTGTGAAGCCACTCCCCCAGCACCACCATGGCCGATGCAGACACGGTCTGCCAGGAAAAAGTCTAGAACTGAAATTCGCACCAAGCGCAACCAAGACCGGCTGCAGCAAACAGGGCAAACATCAGTGGCTCATCCTATGGATCCCTCTGGTTCCGCCCAGGCCCTGGCTGGGAGAAGGGAGAATATTCCGCCACCACGACCACCATACCTACCACCTGTTCACCCAGGCACCGCGTTACCCCGACGGACAAAGCAGTTTACATTGGCCACACCTTCATTACCACCAGGAGTGCAGCTGATTGGCAGTATGACAGGGAAGATTGATCGACTTAAGTACAGCGATCATGACACCAATGACTATGGAAAGTTCCCACAGTTTGACCCAGCCGAATACTTGCACCGCGTCAGGTACCCCGACCATGAGGTCACACTACTAGAAGTGCAAACATGGGCTGCGGGTCTGGACAAAGCTGGCCTACTCAAGCTATTCAACATTCCCCATTTTGGACGCGGCATACATGTGACTGTAGTGGCCAAGCAGTTACTAGCCTTGGTGCATGACGGCTATTTATGGATAGGGGACCAGCAAGTTCTTATCGACGCCGCCCTCATCCATAGGATCACAGGTTTACCCATGGCAGGACCAGATCCGGGAACTGAGTTTCCATCCAAACATGACGACATAAAGCTCGCGCAAACCATGAAGGAGCGGTTTGGCCTGACAAAAGGGAAACGGGGGTATCATACTTCCGCGATTCGGGAACAGCCCATTCAGTTTGCAGCTGAACTCTTAGCCTGCAAAATTATAAGGAAATGCAGGCCAACTGAAGTACCTGCCCCGGTTATCAGGATTGCTATGAATTGCGCCGAGGGGTATACTTATAATTGGGCCAGCTATCTTGCGAAGGAGTTTTTGGAGGATGCCCGCGATGCGCAAGAAAAAGGTAGACCTTTTCATTATTCGTGGCTTATAATCCTTATTGCATTAGTTGGATGGAAAGAACCTACTGAAGCCCAGTTTTCCGAAATAAACCTCGGCACACCAGGAGCAGCAAGGTATGCCTCCCTTTGGGTATCCCCAGATAAGGAAACTCAACAGATGGTGAACACTGTGTTCATATTCTATGCTATGAGCCTTCACTATGAGATAGTGCGAACACCTCGCCTTACCAACGAAGTGTTCTCTCAGTACGAGGGGATCGCGCACTTTAGTGCCGACATGCATCATGTTTTCATTCAAGCTCATGCAGATCCTCAACGGCAATGTTTCAAATTACCATATGTAGTCACCGAACCAGATATCCAGCGGGTCGTTCAGCAATGGCCGGCTGAATGGCTGAAAGATTTAGGAAAAAAACCCTCTATTCCGGTTCCTCCAGCTACCAATATTGCCGCAGGTACTAGTCAGGCGCAGCAGCAATGCCCATTGGAAGATAGCGAAGACCCAAGTGATTCACAGATAAATGATAACGGCCAGGGTGGCGATAGTGAACAGGATGAGCAGGATGAATAGGATGAGGAGTCGGTCAAGACCATAACAGATCCTACCCCACCGATGAAGCGTAAGTCACCAGAAGTAGCCGAGGTAACCAAGCCACAGTCTCGCAAAAAGGTAAAGGCATCAAAGGATAAAGATATCGAGGAGGAAGCCACTGTCACGATGGGTGCACTGGAGCATGCTCTCGAACAATCTACGACGGCGCTTACTAAAAAATGGTCTGAATTCGTGGAGCTACATCTTTCCAGCCTCGCAGGTCTCGCAACCAGGGTATCAGAGTTAAAAGAGCTAATCACAAAATCAACGCCCAGTACTGCGACAAGCAGCACTATGGCACCCCCGCAGCAGGACAGTAGGCAATGGCCACTCAGGGATCTCCAGGGACAGGTATCAAGTGCAACTCTGATGCAGCCTGACATCGATTCTTAACCCCCGACAAATATAACCGCGGAGCTTGATTATACAAAGATACCTATGTAAGAGTTGCACTTCCGTCAGCTCGCGATTACAAAGGAGATCCATACCCACACTCAAGTGTCACAAATCCAACTGGAAGAATCCATCAAGCAAAACAAAACTTTCGCCGCACGCCTAGAAGAGATTGCACAACAGAAGAAAGAGGCTGAGCAGACAACAACTACGCTAATGCAAGCATTGGATGAGGCATGTCGGAGTCTTTCTGACTCCGACATACAGGAAACAGAGGAACCAAAGCAGAAGATTGCTAAGATGAAAGACTATGCCCAGCAGTCCCGCAGTGAATTGGAACGGATGAAGACAGAACATCAGCAACAGATTGCAGAACTTCAACTGCGCATTCCCCCTGAGACTCCTCCAGAGGTCCGAGAATAGCGCCAGCAGGATATCAAGGCTTCAGCAACAAAAATATCAGACAAAGTGGCTAGTGTCGCAAAACTAATGGAAGACAGCATAGAAGCATGGGCAAACCTACAAGACCATCCAGATGCAGGGAAGATTCAGGAAACCATCAAGTTGCGCCAGGATGAGTTAGATGCAGTCCGAATAGAAATCAAGATGCTGCCACCTATGCAAAAGATGGCTAAAGTAAAGCGCAGCAAGGAACTTCAACAGGAAATCAAGTCTTGCAGAACGAAGGTGATGATGCTGGAAAGTGCGTTACATCCCCTGGTTGATGAAGCCTTAGAATTGACCAATACTGCGGAGAGCCAGCTCAAAATTTTGAAGACATATGACATTTTTGCGCAGGAAAAGGCTGACACAGACTCTTCTTCAGTATTACAGGAGATGGTGGAAAAGGAGAAATCCGCTGATGAGATACTGCATAATATCACCAGTCGCTTCCAGACCCTCGCACAGAATATTTTCCCACCAGAGAAGTTGCAGAGTGTCCCGGGACGGGCCACTAGTGAGTCTTAGGGGCCTGTTGGGGCGCATACTCCGTGTTGGGTAACTCCGCGGTTATTTAGGAAATTTGTAAGTGGAGCTATGGGCCAAAATAGTCTTAGGGGTGTCAGGGTAAGTCAAAACCCTCCTTTTTGTAAGAAACCCGTGGTTTAAATCCAGGGTTTAGGGTTTTTTGGGTGCCCATGGTTTAAGACCAGGGTTTTGTAAAACTGCGCAATATAAATAAGCGTTTATGTAAAAAGGATAGGTTAGGATTTTTGATGTAAAGAAAGATAAGGCGAAGTAAGGTTGGTTTTTGGTAAGGAAAGGATAAGTCCCAGCTGTGTGCGTGGACGACCTCTGCAGCTGTGTGCGCAAAGGGTTTGTGTAAGAAAAGGAAGAAAGATCTGCAGCTGTGTGCGCAGAAGCCTGCTGCTGTGTGCGCGGCTATTAAGGACTGAAGGGATCTGTAGTTGAGTGCGCAGATCAACTGTGGTTTTGAGGAAAGAGAAATAAAACGCAGTTTGTGGACGTAGCCCCTACACTGGGGGTGAACCACGTTATATTTGGTGTTGTGGTTTTATTGTGTTGTTTCTACTTCTGTTATTTTCATGCATTAAACTGAATACATCTTACATCTGATAATATAAGATCACTGCTAGTAATAAGCTTCGCTGTGAATTCCCCGTAGTGGGTTATGCAAGTTTAGTTTGTTTATTATGCTGCGAAGTCATATGTGAATGAATGATAGTGTTACAAGTGTTGATTAATAATTGCTTTTAAAGGCTAAGGTACAGTAATACCCCTCTCTGCATGCAGAAACCTGATTCTGCGGCACCCCATTGCTGTTTTGGGTGAGACTGCAACCTACGCGCAGGTTGTTGCCGAAAGGGCCAACACGGTGGGTCTTTTGTTGGTGCGACGCATAAGAGTTAACTCGGGTCTGCCCTATTTCCCAACAACATATAACAAGAGCATCACTAGTATTCCACCTTCAACATTGAATTAAAGGTTGGAATCCACTTTACTCTCAGTAAATCCTAGAGCCATCAGTAAGTTGTCCATCCTATCGTACCATGTCAAACCTCAGGATCTTCTACAATCACCCCCTCTGAAGCGGAGCATCATACTCCCTATGTATTTCATACTCTATGTGTTGAAACATTCTGTACTGGAGTGATAAGTAGCTTCCTTTGCTACTATTATTCTATGTATCCATCTAGGGTCACTAGATACCAATATCCTCTATCTTGAATCTTTTCAAAAGTTCTTCTCGCACCCATATGTGAGATTTTCATCCTCTATAGGCTTTCATCTTCAACCTTGTAGCAAAGGTTAATATATTCATCACTCTAGGTGATCTTCAAGCTCTTCATGTATGCGTTATCCCATGGGTGTCTTTTGACCTTGTACAAGGCCTTCTTTAATTTGCACACATGAGTCTTCCTATCATGTGCCTCAACTCCCACTGGATGCAAATGTGTCTTCATAGTCTATGCCTTATTTTTGCGAGAAGCCTTGTGCTATGAATCTTTCCTTGTATCCCATGACGTTGCCATCTACTACATACTAGATCTTGTCGATCCATATGGAAGATACTACAGACTTTCCTTCAGGTCTTTGAAATCGCATCCTAGACATCATTTTTCTTGAACTGGTACTCTCCTTCCCTTTCTTCTTGGCTACTTCTTCATAGCTGGAAGGCTCTGCATCAATGATGTCACTCAACAGTGTCGCATAACTGCACTATGTTTGATATTTATTATTTCTTTGAAAGTATCGTCATATTATTCTTCATCTTGGATTATTTCTTTAACTGTTGTCACTTGCTCTTCGGAACAAGTCTCATCCTTCTTTTCTTGTAGGTGATTGTACAGGATCTTTCCTACAAGTCAAATGTATTAGTTGTATGGTTATAAACATTTCATAAGGTATGTTCATAATGAAAAATTCTTTTGCATTAAGATATAATCGCGCAACTATTTTAGCCAATACAAAATTCATCCATATCTTACGGAAACTTTCTAGATGCCTTCCATCTCTACCAGGACAAAATTGGGATTGTGCACTAATCTAATATGTCAGCAAAGAGGTTTCATTATAGATAAGTATAAATGGAGAGTTGTATAGCAACAGGGGCTACTTACCCATCACATGCATATTAGTAGCATACTATCATTAATGCAGACATTTTATCATGCATAACACATCAAATGAATATAAATAAATGCATAACAAAATAATATCATGAAATGAAAATTGAATACTTATCTTTATTTGTTTCGTGGGTAGACTCCTTCTTGAGACTTCAGCTTCATCATCTTCTTCATTCATCATTTCTTATCCAAATGATAATATGGATAAGAGGTTCTTCAAGATTTGAGTCCTTCGTATCCCTCATCACTTGAGGGATCTTCTTTGGATGGTGAGAGCTTGATCTTTAGTTGCTCCCATCTTCTCTTCTCTTATTATGAGTCGAGCTTCTTCTTCTTCCCAGAGTCTGCTAAAAGTAATCACTTCCTTATGGAACACAGTATTTGAATGAATGAATCCCATGATCCTGGAAGGCCATTCAAGGTGGTTATCACAACGTATGCATTCTCTACTTCTTCTTCTATTGCTTCAATTTGTTCTTTGATTTGAGAGACCCTTGTAAAGTATGACTGTATGGTCTTAGTATTCTGGATCTTCACATTCTTCAACTGGTTTCTCGGAGTCATCTTCTTATTTATGTTCTTCCCTTCGAATAGCTTGGTCAAGGAATTAAACATCTCTTTAGGTGTCTTTAGGGAAGACACTTATAGTATAATATGATCCTTGATTGAATGAGCAATGATATGCTTGGCATTGAACAAGTTCTTCTTGTGTAAAGCTTTTATCCTCATCTCCCTCTCGAACTGGAACCTCTCCACTTATGTAGGTTTCTTTAGGGAATACACTTATGGTATAATATGACCCTTGATTGAATCAACAATGATCTTCTTGGCCTTGAACAAGTTCTTCTTGTGTAAGGCTTTTATCCTCATCTCCCTCTCGAACTAGAACCTCTCAACTTATGTAGGTGTCCAATTCATTTTCTTCAAGAACCAGTGAGATCCTATACTTCCATTCTTAGAATTTGTCATCCTCACCAAGCTTGTCATCAATTTGATGTGATTAGTCATTTTGAAATGAGAACCTCAAATGTAAATAGAAACGAATTGGATCTTACCGATTTGAGGCGTCCGTCCTAGTTCCGAATATGGATGACCTAGGGTTTGTCATAGAAACCCTAATTTTCAAAACTTGGAATATTTTAAATCTGATTGGATATAAATATAGACCTCTTGAAGGTGATCTGTCCAATGTACTCCTTTTCTGAAATCAGTAGAGGAAGCTCTCGGAATAGGAAGCCCTAGTTTACCAATTTCTTCTACGGAAATGCCTGATACTGTTTCTCAGGTATCTCTGAAATTACTACTCCTATATTCTTGAAATTTTGTACTGACATAACCTCATCTATATTATTTCTAACACCATAGGTTTTACCAGATTTGGTTTCACCAATTGGGACTTATGAGCATTTTCCCAAGGTGGCCTATTTCAGAACTGTTCAAAATAGAGATCTTGTATAGACTGCCATGTCTCACTGGTTCATCTTCAGACTCTAAATTTTTTACCACATTAATTAAATTCTATTTCATTTCTGTAACATCTTACAGAATTTAATTTGGACCTTTATAGCCTGAGATATAGCAATTATCCCCGGGTGTCCTGTTTAGGGATGAATCATGGGAGAGGCTGGAACCTTGAATTGGGGGAATCATATCTCCTAGGATATTGGGAATATGAGTATTAAACTTGGACATGGTGTACATCAGGAATTTATATTCTACCTTTGAAATTTTTAGTACTTGACCCTTCTCCAATCTCGATATATAGGGAATCTACCAAAACTATGAGTTTCAGTATTTTAGGGTTTTTCAGGCCTGGGGTCAAATTAGGGTTTGACTTTCCCAAAATTTCACCCAACCAAAAATATTGACCCAGGTCTCTAATCTTATATTTTGATGACGAGAGTAATCCTATGTCAAGATCACTCAAAAATTGCTCTTTTGTGAAAATCCCTAGTTTTCCACAGCAAAAACTGAAAATGCCTGAAATCAAATTTTTCTTTGATAGAAAGATGTTCCTTTCAATGGAGGTTCAGACTAGCCTCCTTTTGCTGATGGACTATGGAGAGAGACCCAAAAATTAAGAATCCCTAGTTAGCTCTGATACCATGTTAGATTTGTATCATTTAAGCAATATGATCTTAGGATCTTATCTGAGAGAATAACATGCACATCAATAATCACAAGAGACAAGAGACACAAATAATATTCCTCAAGGAAACCATAAGGGAGAAATCCCTGCAACTTCCTTAGAGACAGAGTGAGCACCAATGGTAGCAGTAAAACCCAAATACAAAAAAGATGATCTCCAACAATAGTTCTCTCTCTCTCACTTGAGAGAGATTCTGCTCTCTCACTCATGTACCCCAGTGAGTGAGTGTGTGTAATAAATAGAGAGGCTCACTCTGTATTTATATTCTTTCGTTCACTTATTGTCCACTCCAACAAATCGTCCTCACTTAACAATTACTTACTAGGGCTGACATCTCTAGGAGAGTCTAATAACCCTAGTTCCCCACAATTGCGGGGACTTTGCCCTCTGATCAACAAGGAGGGTTAAACTTGACACAATTGTTGCGACTATCACCCTGAATTACAATGGAGGGTTAACCTCAATGAATTTACATGAATTGTTTACATTATTGAATCTCCCGATCAGAACATTGGGGCATGACATGACTCAATTATAGTACAGATACTTCTCAGAATAAACATCAGGGTACAATACTTAAGATATACAAGTGAATACATTCTGAAGTTACAAATACATCAAGAAATACATGTCTACGTTGGCATGGGGTAAGTGGTTTTTATTATATATATGTAATATACTTTTTACTTGATTGAATATCTCCTACTTGATTGAATATTTCTCAATTGATTGAAGAGTGTGTTGATGAGTTTACCTTTAATGGATATGGCTTTTCTTTCATCTTGTTTCTTGTTTCTTTTTTATATTTGCATAGTGATGTCTCAATATGAGGTCATTGCCTCCCTTTAAGTCCATTTCCATGACCTTTATTCCCTTCCTTAAAAGGATAAGTCACTTTTCAAGTCCAAAAGTGCAACTCAGAGAGAGAGGTGGGTACCATTTTACGAGGAGAAGATGGTTTTAAACTCTCTTAACTAAGGAATTAACAAAGACACCCACCAAGCATCACTTGAGGAATTTCAAACATGCCTGCTTTTTCATTATGGGCCTCAAAAGTTACAAGCACTTGATAAATTTAGACACCCATTTATCTAGATAGTTTGAAAGTTCTCTCCTCTCTCTCCCATGAACTTGGAGATACTAATTCTAGTAAGATGTTATTTTAAATTTTTTTTATAAATTTGATAATAATCAAAAATTAAATTTTAATGAAACTATTCTATGTTTCTTATTAAACATGAAATAGTTTTTATTATTTTTATATTGGGTTGGGGTAATACTTGTGAATGGACAAAGACATGAAAATAGAGGTTTTTTGTGGAGACTCCCAATCCCACTTTGTAGAATTCAAGTACTTCCAATTTTGTTATGAACATGAATATTATAATAATAATAATTATTAAGGGATGCAGCTATTTGTGTAGAGTCACTTAGGTTCCCTTCAACAATTAATTATATTATTCCTCTTATTTGTAATCACATCATCTCATACCTCATATTTTATACATTTATTATACATATAGCATGCCCTATTTAGAAATTAAGTTATAAATATTGAACTATGTTAATCACATTTGGTATCAGAATCTCCTTATATGGTCCAACCTTCGGCCTTTTACTTTCTAGACCCTAACTAAATTGTATTTTGACCACACATTTACCAATGTAATATAGTTTTTTTTTACTGAGTCTTTGACCATAATCAGGCCCTTGGCCACAAAAAATTACAAGTTCCATTGAAAAAGATTATTTTGTTGCCAAATGCGAATAGAGAACCCTCACTAAGTTCAAGTATTGAATTTTGCTCCTAAACAAAAATAGAGAAATTGTCTTAAGTTTAACTATTGAAAAGGGGTGAAGAAAAATATATTAACATCACTATTGAGTTTTTGTGTACCTATAAACTGAAGAAACAAGAAAAAAAATCAATGCATTGTAATTCCCAAGCAACCCATAACTACTCTACCAGAAACAAAGTCTCATTATTCAATTATATTTTACTATCCTACATGGATTATTGTTATCTATCCTATCTATTATGTATATTTATTGATTGATGTAGATCAATTCACTCCATTTCGTATCATGCGATGAACAAAGTTCAATATTTATAGCTTAATTGCTAAATATCCAATCTAAGTAGGACAACAAGTTATAATCTATATAGGATAAGTATAATAAATGTATAAAATATGAGATATGAGATGATGAGATTACAAATAAGAGGACCCATATATATTATTCTTAAAGGGCACCTTGGTGACTCACAAAGAATTTTCAATTTATAGGTCTTGTTCCTAAAAGTTTTGAAAGTATTTATTCACTTAAAAAACAATATTTATTTAACAATGTTAAAACTTAATAACATTTTATTATTCTTGTATTCTGGGTAAGTTAGTTGAAATAGTTACTTTTATTCATGGGAAAAAATATTTTAAACAAGTTTGGAGTTGAAAGTGTTTTCTTCTAATCCATTTATAGCTAAGGGAAAGTGAATGGCCCAAAGAAGAAAGTAAGAAGTGGGTGGCATTAACTTTGACCCTTCCCCACAAAACAGATTGAGAATAAAATTTAATCCCATAGTTGTCAATTTTAATGAAATTTTTTTATCATATCACTAGCTCCATATTTACGACCAATATATCAAGTGTAATAAGCACATGTTCATTCTGATGAAGAAAAACATAAGAAATTTATTTTATAATTTTTTCATCAGAGTGCATGATGGATAACACATACACAACTCCACTTCACTTGGGATTTCCATATGTGAAAGTTCACATCCTATAATAGTTGAGGAATCAAAAAGAGTCCATGCCATTAACCCAACATGTTAACCTTGTAAAATTTGGTATGTTGCATTACATGTGGCCTCATATTAACCTTGGGAAAGGATTCCAGGTTCCATATTTTATTTCTTTCCTAAGTTTGTCATTTAATGTACATCATATAAGTACATGGTGAACTAAATACATGGGTAAATGAGTCTATTGTTATATTTTATTTGGAAGTTAAACTTTTAAATAAAAAACATATCTTTTAATTGAAAAGTAAACTAGCAATTTCCCTAGAAGGTGCAAAGAAATATTGAAAGAAAAAAATGGTAAGTAGGGTGAATGTGATGAAATGACAAATAAAATAATAAAAAAGGTGTTGTGAAGAGATTCCTCCTCACCATTGAAATGCCTTGAAGAGAATAGTAAAAGAAAAAAAGTGGGTGGTTCACTTCATTTATGAAAAGATCTCAAGACAAATGTTTTAGTATTAATAAGTGACTGATAACATTGCACAAATCAAGAAATGATAAAATGGGGATGGAAACAAAGGTAATAGCAAGAATTTTGTGTTGAGGGAAAATAGAGTAGTACATTTGATTATCTTCACTTGTACTTGTTATTTAGTCTTGCACCCAACTTGTCTCAAATGTGACTGTTGTTGTTACACATCTTGAGAAGATACAAAAAAAACAAATTTGCTTTAAATGCAAGCTTAATTACCTTCAAAATTAGTGCATGTCAAGTAACAATTCTAAAAGACGCATTGATTGAAGATTCTAATACAATTTATTGCAAAACAGCATTGACTTTAATTTAGATTTGAAAAATTATTAAGGAATGGAGAGAGATAAATTTAAAACTTCTGTGTCATGTCTCTCAAATGTTATACCAAGGGAGCTATTTTAATATGCAAAGTGGAATTCAATCATATCTATAACATTTATTTCAAACTTTGTCAAAACAAAAACAAAAATGTTATATTTAACTTTCATTCCCATTATTATCCTTGAAAATCACTAATTAGATTATCTATGAGAATTGCTTTATTTCTTTAATAAAAATATCCATGTGATTTATTGAAATTAGAAAATATATGAACTATAAAGAAAACATGTGGTCTAGTAAAATAAAAAGCGAAATAATAGTAGTAAAAAAAGTTTGACTACCAAACTACTATTAGTATATTCCTACATTGATAGGGAATTAAAAACAATTATAAGGAAATTAAAAACAATTATAGAGAGATGGAGAGAATGTTAGTTTCATTAAAAAAAACCTTTATCAACAAATTAAATAATTTATATAAAATCTATACTATTTTAATAAATTGATTATATTTTTATTATTAGAACTATTGAGAGAGAAGAATTGAAATGATTTACATGAAAAAAAAATTGTGTGAAGTGCATTTTAATCTTTATTTTTAGCTATTTGTATAAAAAATTTATGGAAAAAAATATTAAGAAAAAAAAGTAGATAATATAATTTCATTGTGTTATGTGCTTTTTGTAAAACAAAGAAAATGATGGTTATCCATTAAATTTTTATAAAACAATGAAAAGGTGTTATGTGATTTTTGTAAAACAAAGAAAATGATGGTTATCCATTAAAATTTTATAAAACAGTGAAAAGGGTTGATGATGCATTAACCCCACATGACTAAAAAAAGTTTATATTATTTACATGTTTTTTGATAAATAATTTAAAAAAAAAATTTCATCCATATTTCTTTTGTTTAAATAATATGTCTTATTGAAACTAAACATTTTTTTGTTTGATAAAATATGTTATGTTTAAAGCTCTTTGTTTGATAAAATATACTAGGTTTAAAGCTTTAATGTATTAAATAACTAAGTATTTTAAAAACCTATAATTTATTAGGTTTAAAATTGCTATGATGTAGTGAAAACTTTATAGCTTTAAGATCTAAGATATACTAAGTTTAAAATTACCACAATGATTAACTATGTACCTTCAAGACCTGAATCTACTCGGTTTGAAACAAATATTGAATACACAATATTGTTATAACTTATAGTCATTTTAATAATAACTCATTTTCATATATTAAAAGATTATGAGATATGAGATTTGAACTTAAACCTCAACCAAACGATGGGATAATTCCCTAGTTAAGGTTCAATTGATTAGTGTGAACATAATTCCCTCGCTAAGCGTTAGCTAATTAGGTGAACATATGGTTTAGGTAAACATAATTCTCTAGCTAAGGGTTAGTTAATTAGGTGAACATATCGTTTAAGTAAAAGTGTCATCAAAGAGGGGTAAGAGCTAAAATTAACATGGGTAAGGATGATTTTGATGTTTATTAGTCACTATAGTGATGCTATATGTTTTATGTTTATTTATTACTTAGTATTTTTCCTAAAGATAGATCAAAGTTAAGTTACAATTTGTATTTATAAATTTTTTTTTGAAAAATAATTGTCAATAAGAAGAAAAAAAAATACCGATATTTGCACTTAATCTTAACTTTAGGTATCAATATTGTTTGGGCCATTACTACAAACCTGCTAATCATCACAGTTTCTTGTCGTTCAAACAATTGACTTGTTCATAGTTTTAGTTTTTACCCTTCTTTTGGAGCATCCTACATGATGGTGTTATTGATAGTTGGCATTGCTAACTTGAGATCTTGAGCCCAATGTGTGTCATATTTCACTCAAAATCATCGGTTCTATCTAAGCAAGAAACTTATGTAGGAAACCTGAAATGCATGTGTTATTGGCTGAAAATACCATTGGAAGTTAAAGAATCTTCCAGGTTTTGAGAAATATTTGGCCCTGTAAAATTTTCAGGAATATCAACAGATTTCGCATTGGCATTGTGAGTTTATCAAGGAAACCCATTTTCCCATTTCAAGAAAAAAACTCATTCGATCACTATGATTTTTTGAAGAAAGTTTGTTGGCTATTGTGTGAGGATTTCATGGGTTTGGATTGATATTTTCTACCATGGGAGGATTGGGTCCTATGGATGTTGAAAGAAAAGGCTCCATGTATCGGGGAAGAGGAAATAAAATGATCCATCCAATGCATGACTCCCCAAGGCTTACTGTAATTCCTGTACTTTGAGGTCAGGCCTAAATGGAGGAGGATTTCATGGATTATTGCACTATTTGTGGTGTTGAATATTGTGGTATTCATTGTGGCAATGTTTATCAATGACTGTCCTAAGGATTTGGGGAACAATTACACCCTAAGGTTTTTGGGAAAGTTCTCATTCCAACCCCTGAAGGATAATCCTCTGTTTGGACCTTTGTCCTCTGGAGCAATGGTGTCAAACAACAAAATTGCCATTGATGTCAAACAGTAAGTGAATGACTACGTTAAAGTGGTTACAACATGGTTAAAAGGCCCTCGACAACATTCAGAGGTATAAATTCCCGCACAGGTTGAGTTGATGTGCTGGTAGAGGCAAAGTGACAACACCAAAGTGGGTAATATGCACACTGGGTATGTCAAAGTGAAATAACATTCAAGGTTGAATATGTCGGCCTCATTTCCTTTGAATTCAAAAGTAAGTTAAAAATAACTTTTATTTTGGAGTTCTCATTTAAGTCGGCCTAATAATTTATTTTTGAAGAGAACTTGCAAGTATAAATAAAAGAATTGGAGGAAATTTTAGGTAGATGCATTTCAATGTTGTGATAAGTTGCAGCTGACAAGGTGAGGCGAGAATATGGAAGACATATGAGAAGATAAGTGTAGATAAGGGTACAATATGTGCCAAGTTTTTTTGAAGTTTCTTGGACAGATCAAGGAGTAAAATTTGGGGTAGCTGTTTGGCATCAGATTAGCACTTATACATTGAACATTGGGTTGCATCAGCTCCATGAGTCAAAATTGAAGTAATTTTCTTTTGAGTACATAAACAAAGTGTGGAGCAAGAAAAACTTCTTGGGTTGCAGCCTAACACTGTAACCTTATTTGAAGTTGAGAAGATCAATTTTTGAGGTTGAAGCGTCTATCATACCAGTTGTTGTTGGTCTACTCATCCTGTGTTGTAGCACATACTTTAAATATAATATTTATTTCTTTAGATTTGGAGATTCAACAAGTGCAACAAATCTTATTTCTTTGTGTATCTTATGATTATCCTAAATTTATGATTTAAGATTTTATTTCTTTGTGTATCTTGTGATTATCCTAAATTTATGATAGAAGATTGAAATTGCGTAAGTCCTAAAATTTTGATTGGTACCGATACTAATCCCCCCCCCCCCCCCCCACCCACCGTCTCAGTATTTGATAGGTGTTCTTTATTTGGTATCAAATCTAGGTCCTTCATAAAATCCTGGTAGCTTGAAGCAGATCACCATGAACACATCTAAGACTCACCTCAAGCCTGGAAATGTTCCCAGATTTGATGGGAATAACTATATGTATTGGAGTAAGAGGATGCAAGCTTATATAATTTCCTTGGGATTTGATGTATGGATATTAGTGATGGATGGATATACAGAACCAAAATATGGTCCTACCACAAATGTTGAGATAGTAGACTATGAGAACAACACAATAGCTATGAATGACATCCTAGGAGGCTTAAACAAGTCAGAATTTTTTAAAGTTATGAACTATGCCTCAACAAAGGAAATGTGGGATAAACTGGCCACTATTTATCAAGGAGACACCAAATTTCAAGAATCTAAACAGCAGATGTATAGGAGTCAATTCAAAAGGCTCAAAATGGGAGAAGAGGAAGATGTAGCTGATTATTTTCAAAGAGTTGAAGAGATTGTAAATACTATGAGAGGTCTTGGTGAAAAAATGGAGCCAAAGCTAGTTGTTCAAAAGATTCTTAGATCTCTGACTCCCACTACAATCCCAAGGTGTCTTCTATTGAATATAAGGAAAAAATTATTGAGTTAAAACTTGAAGAGCTTCAAGGAATTTTGACTGCATACGAAATGTGATCTAAGGAACCAAGGCACAACGTTGCTGCTTTCAAGGAAGACAAAAAAACACATCAATATTACAAAAGATGCACATCTGATAATCATATCTCTAATGAGGATATGGCTAATTTAGTTAATATTCTTCTAAGAGGAACTGGAAGATAGAAATGAAACTTCCACTACAATGCTTCAACTACGGAAAAATTGGACATTTAGCTTCCAAATGTCCACTTAAGAAGAATCAAAAGGAAACCAACTTCCAAAGAACCTACGAAGATCAAAGGATATCAGATAAGCTGATTTTGTTTACCTAGGGTGAAGGGGAAGGAATATCAAATTTCGAAGAAGAAGAAGAAAGTGTTTAAGATAGAAAAAATGAGATCTTTTTTTTGCTCAAGAAAAAAATGAAGATCAAGAAAAAGGCATGGTATATCTAGAAGAGAAATTGCCTGCAGCACTATGGAAGATTGCGAATCTGAATTTATTGAATGAAAAGCAAGAACACCATCATCAAGCCTCAAAGAATCTCTTTGCAACAAGACACACATAATCTATTAAAAAAAGAGAAGCATAATTTGAGTATTAACGAAGAACTTTAGAATTCAAAAGTGGTAAGTCAAAGGTTGCAAAAGAGTTCTTCAGATCTAGACAATATCCTCTCACAATAGAGAAAAAATGGTGATGCAAGAGGACTAGGTTACATCAACAAATCAAATGAAGACAAGCTAGAATGCTCTCTGAATCAAGAAATCACGTTGGTTAGAAAAACCATCAGTCAACTAAAAATGGGTTTAGAGAAGATTCATGATGCCTTAAACAAGGTTCAGAAACAACTGATCTTAAGAGAAAAAGAGTGTGAAATATTAATCTAATTGTAACATCTAAATGTATTCACTTGTATATCTTATGTATTGTACCCCGATGTTTATTTAGGGAAGTGTCTATAATGTAATTGAGTCATGTCATGCCCCAATGTTCCTATCAAGAGATTCAATAATGTAAACAAGTTATGTAAAGTCATTGAGTTTAAGCCTTCAATTGTGTCAAGGTTAACCCTCCTTGTTGATCGAAGGGAAAAGACCCCACAGTTGTAGGGAACTAGGGTTATTATACTCTCCTAGAGATGTCGACCCTAGTAATTAATTGTTAAGTGGAGATGACATGTTAAAGTGGACATTAAGTGAATGAAATAATATAAATAGAGAGTGAGCCTCTCTATTTATCACACACACACTCACTCATTAGGGCGCATGAGTGAGAGAGGAGAAGCTCTCTCAAGTGCAAGAGAGAGAACAAGCTGTTGGAGATCATCTTTATGTTTTCCAGTTTTACTACTACCATTAGTGCTCATTCTATCTCTAAGGAAGTTGCAGGGTTTTCTCCATTATGGTTTCCCCGAGGAAATTTTTTTGTGTCTCTTGTCTCTTGTGTTTATTGATGTGAATGTTATTCTCTCAGATAAGATCCTAAGATCATATTGCTCAAATGATAAAAATATAACATGGTATTAGAGCCAACCTAAGAAGAATACATTGTGAAACTGTAGAAGCTATGGATTCTACAAAAGTATGCTAGGCTGACTCTCTATTGAAGGGCGCATTTTTTTGTCGAAGCAGAATTTGATTCTGGGCATTTTCAGTTTTTGGTGCGGGAAATTAGGGCTTTTTATAGAAGAGGATTTTTTGAGTGAGCCCAGAATAGGATTTCTCTCCTCATCAATATAGAATTTTAGAGACCTGGGTCAATATTTTTGGTTAGGTGTAACTCCAGGAAAGTCAAACCCTAGTTTGACCTAGGGTTGGAAAAACCATGAAGACTAAAAATGATAAGTTTGGTAAATTCACGATATCTCAGGATTCGAGAAGTATCAGGGGCCAAAATGTTCACAGGTCGAAGATAAATTATTTATGTACAGTTTTTCCACGTTTCATCCTCATATTTTCTATATTCTAGGATATATGATTCCTCCAAGTTAGGGTTCCAGCCTCTCTCAGGATTCATCCCTAAATAGGACACGGGGGGAGAATTGCTATATCTTGGGCTACAGAGGTCCAAATGAAATTTATCAAGATGTTCCATAAAGGGAATGGATTTTACTTTCTGTGGTCAAATTTTCAGACCCCAAAGATAAAATAGTGACACGTGGAAGTCCGTACAACTTTTCTATGTTGAACAGTCCTTAAAGAGGACACCTTGGGAAAATGATCATAAGTCCCAATTGGTGAAACAAACTCTAATGAAACCTATGGTTTTCTAACAAGGAAAGATAATTATACCTCGGTACAAAATTTCAGACATAAAGGAGTAGTACATTCGGAGATACCATAGAAATAGTATCAGGCATTTTTTGGAGAAGAAATTGGTAAACTAGGGCTTCCTGTTCCGGGAGCTTCCCTCCATTGTTTTTAGAAAAGGAGTACAGTGGATAGCTCACCTTGAAGCAGTCTGCATTTCTATCCAATCAGATATGAAAGATTCAAAGTTTTGAATATTAGGGTTTCTCTAACAAACCCTAGATCAGCCAGCTCTAGAACTAGGGCAGACACCTCAAATCAGTAAGATCTAATCTTTTACTATTTTCATTTGAGGTTCTCATTTCAAAGTGATCTATCACATCATATTGATGATAAGATTGGTGAATTTGATAGCTTCCAATCATGGAAGTATATGATCTCTCTAAAAAAAAGGAATTGGACACCTACATAAGTAGAGAGGTTCCAGTTCCAGAGGGAGATGAGGCTAAAAGCCTTACACCAGAAGAGCTTGGTCAAGGAAAAGAATATCATTGTTGATTCAATCACGGATCACCTTATACCACAAGTGTCATCCCTAAAGAAACCGAAAGACATGCTTGATTCCTTAACCAAGCCACTTGAAGGGAAGAACATAAATCAGAATATGACTTTGAGAAAATAGTTGAAGAATGTGAAGATCCAGAATGCAAAGACCATATAGTCATAGTTTACGAGGGTCTCTCAAATCAAAGAACAACTTGTAGCAGTAGAAGAAGAAGTGGAGATTGAAAAAGTGGTGATAGACACCTTGAATGGAATCCCATGATCATGGGATTCATTCATGTGAGGAATTTCTTCTAGAAGGAAGTGATTACTTTTAACAAACTCTGGGAAGAAGAAGAAGCTCAACTCATAATAAGAGAAGAGAAGATGGGAGCAACTAAAGATCAATATCTCACCATCCAAAGAAGATCCCTCAAGTGATGAGGAATACAAAGTAATCAACTCTTGAAGAAACTCTCATCCATCTTAGCATTTGAATTAGAAATGATGAATGAAGAAGATGATGAAGCTGAAGGCTTAAGAATGAGTCTACCCACCAAAGAAATAAAGATAAGTATTCAATTGTCATTTCATGATATTGTTTTGATTATGCATTTTTTTATATTTAGTTGATGTATTATGCATGATATAATGTTTGCATTAATTACAATATACTACTAATATGCATGTGATGGGTAAGTAGCTGATGGTACTATACAACTCTCCATTGTTACTTATCTAGAATGAAACGTCTTTGCTGACATATTGGATTAGTGCACAATCTAAATCTTGTCTTGGTATAGATGGAAGGAATCTAAAAAGTTTCTGTGAGATATGGATGAATGTTGTATTGGATAAAATAGTTGCATGATTATATCTGTATGCATAATAACTTACCATTATGAATATGCACTACGAAATGTTTCTAATCATACAACTGGTGCATTTGACTTGTAGAAAAGACTGCAT
>LPNX010923833.1:100169-153284 GCA_001517045.1 Pseudotsuga menziesii | reverse complement strand
CTCCATTCTCCTTGACGTTGGGGTTTTTGGGAGCAGCTGGAGTTTTTCCTGTGTTTTTCATTCCACGTTTTTGGTTGCTGGCTTCATTTTTCCCATGGACGGGAGGTCGTTTTTGTAGTGCTGGGGATTGGGCTATTTTCCTCACGTTTTGGGAGCTGCTGGTGCATTTTTCATTCACGTTTTTGGTAGCTTCATGTGTTTTTACCATGGCTGTGAAGGGCCATTCACGTTTTTGGCTGTCTCACCGACTATTGGTCTCACGCACAGGCTATTTGGGACGTTTTTCCCTGCTGTGAGTCATGCTCACTGCTTTTTTTTGCTTTGGGGTTGTTGTCTTCCTCACGTTTTTGTGTTAGCTGTGGTGTCCAAGTTCTTTTGGGGCCACTGTGGAGTGCCAATTTGTTGGTTGTGTTCTCCTCTGTCCATGCTGGGGGTTTGCTTACCATTCGTTTGGGACTGTGCATAGTTGCTGTCGTTTCCATTGTGAAATTGGGCTGATGTTGTTACCCTGGTTTGGGTGTTGTTGCTGAGTTGTCTTGGCAACGATAGGGCCAAGAACAACTCCGTATTGACCCGTGGACTTGTGCTGTGCACACCTTCTGTTTGGGATTATCCATGGTTTCCCTTGCGTCTTCACGGCATTGTGAAGGGATTGTTTTGCTGCCGGTATGCAGTGGATAGTCTTCGGACTGTGCTGGCTTGGCTTGTCTGTTGAAAGCCTGTGAAACCCAGCTGTGTTGGTTTGTTGTTTTGTGCCCCCTTGGCTATGTGCAAGCCTGCAATTGTCCCCTTAGTCCTTAAGGGATCATGCCCAGCTCGGGGGTGGCAGCATGGCTGAGAGATTGATGAGCAAGCTGGCCTATGGTTGGGTGGAACGTTGCAGCGACATAGCTGGTTGCGGGCAAGTTCTTAATCAAAAGATAAGTGCTGCTGTTACTTCGCCTCTGCAATTTATATACTATATTATGTGAAATGATGAACATGCTCAATGCTGGAAATGTTTATGTATGTTTGATTCCGTTGTATGAATAAAGACTGTGCATCTGTGTATGCTTGCAAGTTTTATTTTCAATATTTGATTTCTGTCAATGTTCATGGGGCGATTTGCCCGGCTGTGTTGATGTTCGTCGCGCCCTCTTCGCCGGTTGAGGGACGGGGACGTGACATGGCATATAGGCGATCATGGTTGATGCCTATGGTTTTTGTGCTAAGTCGAGCATGCTTGTAAACATCATGTAAATATGCAATATAATGAAAACCCACAGCCCAACTATGTCAATGCAATGAATAATGATATGGGGGCATGATTTACCTAAGGATAAAGGTGTGGGAATGTTAACCTTGAACCTGTTTGGGGAAAATCCATGTGTCATGGGGAGAACCCATCAGAACTGTCAACTACCCCCCTTTCTTGTCTTTTCTTCCAAAACCATTTATTCTTCCATAAGGTGGTTGAGGTAGTTATTGCTTGGAAGGGAAGAGTATGGGAAATTTTGAATGGGGCAGAGCACCCAGTTATGGAGTGTCGTGTTTTACTTACAAGGACAAGAAAACACCAGAACCATATGTCAATTTGACCCCTACATTCACACCGAGTTTTCCTACTCTCAAATTTTGAGAGCTGCGAGGGAATCCATTCAATCATTTTTCATTTTTTCTTCGTCGCATTCGATCATGATTTCATCACTTTCACTCCTTGGTGGTTGTGTAGAAGAGGCAGAGTAGCAGAGCCTCCTTCTATGTATGTATCCTTTGTGTTATGTGAGTGTGCTTCCCTGAACATTGTGGTATTTTCTATGTTGCAGCATTACCCTAGACTATAGAGCGTGTTAGACCCTAATACTCGTGTTCAGAGTAAGCCTATGATGTAGAGTCTCCCTATGGTTGTTGTGTTGTGATACCTGGTTCATGTCTAATTGTGTGTGAGACTTAGGAATGGGAGAGATGTGGAATGCACTTGATAAACCTGGTGTGGATCCTCACAGTAAGATAAGACTGGCTGGTGAACTTGCCATGCACATCCTGAAGAGCACTAGAAGGGAAGGTGTAGCGTGAGGGACTGTGGAGCAGAGAAGGGGAAAATTCCTTTTGTTGGGTGTGTAGGCAGAGGGGGGTCCAGGCCAGATATATCTTGTGAGGGTGTCCTTAGCTCTATTGATGAGCTCACTAGCTTAGCAGTTCTTCCTGGACATTTTCTTAGAAGCCTGATAAACCCAACTAGAAAGATGGCTTGGCCGGTAGCCTGTTAAAACCATATGGTTGCTTGGCTATGTTTGTTGCACCTGACCTAGTAAGTAACCTTTGGATGGATAGTCTGATAAAACCAACTGCTAATGCTAGCTTGGTTAGGTAGTCTGATAAACCTAGCAGTGAGATGGCTGGACTGTGAACAGTCTGATAAACCCATCTGTTGGCTTGAATGGTCCTTAAAGGTGAATGTTGGATTGACTATCAACAGTATGTGAAACCCAATTGTGAGATGGCTTGGACGAGTGGCATGTGAAACCCATCTGAGGGATGTTTTTCCCTTACAGCATGATAAAACCAACTATGTTGGCTTGGATGATTGTTATTGCACCCTGGCTATGTATGAGTCTGCTAGTGTTCCGTTATCCTTGTAGGAAATCATGCCCAACTCAAGGGGGGGGGGCAGTGTTGCTGAAAGATTAAGGAGCACACTGGCCTATGGTTGGGTGGAACGTTACAGTGACATAGCTAGTTGCGGGACAATCTTTCTTCAAGATAAGTGTTCTTTTCCACATAATTCTCTGTAACTGTAATGCTTGCATTGTATTTTCTTGAAGGAATGTGATGAACATGTTGCCATGTTGAGTTATGCTTTGTTTCCTCAGTAACTGAAATTATAGACATATATGTAGTTTTTTTTCCTTCAATGCATTTTACTAAGTTGCAAGGTAGATTGGCCAGTTTGGTAATGGCCTAGATGATTAGATCGATCCATAAATTCAGTTGAAAAGTTGAGTTTTCTGCTAGAAATCCTCGTTTGCACAGTTTGTGGGATTAAGGATTTTGCGGGATGTGGGACGTCGTTTTGCAGATTTTGGTTTCCACAGATTTTCCTTCCGCAACTTGCAGGATGCAGGATGCGGCATGTCGTTTCGCAGATTTTGGGTTTCATAGATTTTCCTTCCACAGCTTGCGGTATGCGGGATGCAGGATGTGGGATCACGGTGTTGTGATTTCCATATTTCCAATCCAGCAAGTTAAGTTTCCATGCCATCGATCTTCACAGGATGATTCCCTGCCTTTGATATGTTTTCGAGGTGGGATGCAAGATGCGAGATGTAGGATGTAGGAAGTGAGATCGATATTTTGTGTAACTTCCTACCATGCATCTTGGGCTTTCCGCACCATTGATTTTTGCGGGCGAATTCTGAACCGTTGATTTAGATCTGGTCTGCGGGATCGGTTACGATCGTTGATTTTTGTCACATTTTCTCTCCGTCATTCAATCTCCTCTGATATCCTTCCTTGCAGATCGTTGGATTGATCCATGGAATACGGGAGGGAGTGTGACAGTGATGGAAATGTTGAGATGTGGTTCACGACCATGCCCTGCGTTTCGATGAATAGTGAAGGTTCTCGATGAAAATTTTAATTCTACATATTGATGGGGTATGGGTACATGACAGTGTGGTATCAGATCTGCGGGTTGCAGCATTGGTCCTAGGTGGGCCAAAGAGCAGTCAAGAGTACCCTACATCGTGGTATCATAGGTTGAGAGTTGTAGCATTGGGCCTGGATAGGCCAGGTGATAGTAAGTAAATGGTTTTGATTTTGAATTACTGTGTATCTAACAAATGGTGTTGGTAACACATTTTTCATAGTCATAGTACATTTGGAAAGTAAGTGGTGGTTTATCCATGAGATCCCATGATGGATATGATGCTTGGGATTCCTACGAGCGTGCACCAGATGGCATGGGGGAAAGTGTCTGAGTTGGGAATGATGACATTGACTCTAAGGGAAGGAGATTCCAAGAGACACCGCTAGATATTGCAGCCACCATGACAATTTTGATTAAAGAACAGGAAGAGTAGCATCAGTTGAATGCTGCTCAGGGATGATTTTAAGAACCCCCCCTAGATTTATATGTATAAAAAATCGGTGAATCTCTCCGATATATAGGAAAATTTGAAGGCGATTTTATCAATGATATAATATATATATATATATATATATATATATAAAATTTGGTGAATCTTTCATTTTATTATATAATGTTGTAAAATTTTGGCGAATCTTTCATTTTATTATATAATTTTGTAAAATCTTGGCGAATCTTTCATTTTATTATATAATGTTGTAAAAAATTGGCGAATATTAAACTTCATTATAAAAAATTGTAAAAACTGGCGAATCTTTCCCTGATTTATAGAAAATTGTCAAAATAAAAGAAAACAACATTAGTCAAATAACATGAATCACATTATCAACAACAAAACATGTAGACTCACAAGTCACAACAAGAAGGTGTCAGTGAAACACAACTGCACTGACTAGATTCAGGGCAAGTGGGGACTCCACTTGTTATCTTGTCCCTTAATGGTCCAACGGACATGTGGGGACCTGAATCTTAACAAAGTGATAAACTCATAGAATCATACATTATTCTCGATCTTGGCCTCCACTAGCCAATTATGGTCATGGAGGCTAATACAATTATGCCAATTGATTATTGCATTAAATGAATGTTGGTCTTGTGCCAATTGGTATCCTATGATCAATGCATAGGAACCTAGTGCATAGACCATTTTTCTCTTCGCTTAGATACATAGAGCTCATTTATTTTTTTGAATAATGATAAGTATTTACAAAGAAAATATACAGTCAACATAAAAGAATTGAAAAACTAAAGACAATTAATTCATGTAGCTAAAAGTTAATAAAATAATTTTTTATCAAACCCTAAAACCAACCTTGATTCAAGCTACAACAAAGGGTTAAATCAAGCATCGAATGAGAACTAGAATCATTTAAAGGAATTAACACAATATTTAACCAAAATACACACAAACTTCAAAAATCAACAAAATGCTTCAAACAAAAGCAATAAACAAACCATAAAAATTTGTCAAGATATTCGTGCTAAACACCAACATGGTTTCATGTACTTGAATGAGCCCATTATTTCTTAGTAAAAGTGTTGTCAAATTAGTTATTTATCATTTAATGTTAGGAAACTGACTATGTGAAGAGATAGCTCCTTGGCCTAGCTTTCTCAAATTCCAGCATCATTTCCTATCACATACAAGAAAGAGACAATGCAAGAGATAAATATCAAACCATCAATCTTAAAATAAGCTGCATGAAGGTAATGTCACTCAAATCATCAATGTTACAAAAAAAAAAGTATAATGTAGAATCTATTTTTACCTAAAACATAACCTCAAATTCATATACATTGATCACCATTGACCAACAAGGGTACATGGAACAACTAGACCAAAATAAGGCTCAAGAAGATTAATACTATTAGGCTTCAGAACATGGTTCTCTTGCAAGTAAAATTTAGTCATCCAAGTCTTTCCTTGAGTAGTATTTTAGTAATACTCAAGCCTACCATTGACCTTATTTGTTCAAATTTAAATTTAGATATTTTGTGTAGATCCCATTATAAATGACTCTCCCCATGAGGATCACCTCATCATATTTCTCATGTAAATCCAAAGTCGAAAAGAAATACCTTCAATTTTGTCTCCAATTTTTCCAAAATGATATCTTCACTGCAATTAATGCATCAACTCTCCCATCTACTATTCTATTGTTGTTCAATAAACTAAGGCATGCCAAAGTACTATGGTTTATTCACATTACCAACTTTCTGACTGATTTGACTTTAAAAGGTTCACCCAAAAAAATCCTTCAACTAGACCTACTTTTGAGAACAACTAACAACTGCCCTTAATTAGCACACAGGTTATCCTCAAGAATGTTGTTTCACTAATCAAGGAAGTCTTCAAAGAGTCCTTCAATATGCTAACAACAATCAAAACAGTTCCAAATCATGCTACAAAACTTAGCGAATAAGTTCATAATTTCTACTTAATTTTTTAAGTGTTTCCTTTAATCTCAAATATTATAATTAGTATTACAGATGACATCTTCACAAAGCGATGGGTGAACCATCAAAATATTCTAGAATGAGCACCTAGCCCCAATCACTTATTCATATGCTTTTACTTTCAAGGAATTGTACCTTAGTGGGTGTCCTTGCAAGTTTCCACCTCCACTGTTGAACCACAACTCCATCGATTAGTCTTATTCTAGTATGAATATTAACTAGTTTGAATATTAACAAAAAAATGGACAAGAATGGTCTTATTATTCCCTAAAATTCCTAATTAAGTTCTTCAGTTTTCCAAATTCTTTTTCGATATGTTAAACCATTCATTTTGAAGAAAACTAATCCTACAGCAACATCACAAATCCCAAATTACCCTTAAATCCATAATTATGTGAGGTCCATAACAATCCACTTCACAGCCAATGCAATCCTTTCTGCATGAATACTAGTCACCCCGAGACCTTCCTTTTCTCTACCAATGTTGCAAATGTCCAAGGAAACTAGTGGTAGGCCTTGTTCCCCAAGTAAAAATTGTTAGAATAAATTGTATAATTTAGCCTCTCTGAAAAGGAAAACAAAAAAAGTACTACTGAGTGAATAGAGATCATAGGAACAACTAACATATTTATTAGTGATCATAGGAGTCAAGTTTGGTTATTGCTAAAGTTTGGAAAATATAAATTTTCAAAAATCGATCCTGTAACCTTTCTATTTACAATATGTTTCTTAATGAAGGAGTTTTCCTATATACCTTAAAATCATCAAAATTTCATTTAACTGAAATTCTATCAATTGATAGAGAATTTAAAGTTTGAACAATCCATACATATGACATGTTGTTGTAGTGGCCCCAAATGTACCAGCCACATATGAAATGCACTTTGGAGTACCAATGGTAGGGGAAGTGCTCAACACTCTAAATATTAGACATGATGTGTAATGTCGCGGTTTTGACCCCGTTGTATTAGATGTATATGATGTATATATTGTAAAGGATCATGGTGTGGAGCTAAAGGCCAAGGCCCCACCATTGATCGGTAATGCTATGTTTTGGATTTAGATTGTCACTGATGGTATATCGGGGCATGCAGCATATATTATATTGGTCATCATGTAAATATGCATCTATAATTAATTAAATGAACCTGACCAGCTACGATCGCGGCAACAAAATCGAAAGGGGCATGATTTTCGCAAGGATAAGGATTGGGGGAAATTGTCCAACTTTGGCCAATAAGGAAAATTACCCATGTGTCTTCTTTCCTTGTCTTACCCAACCACCTGCAATTAATAATTGCTGCTGTTAGTTGAGGCAGTTATTGATTTTGGAAGTGGGGTGGCAGGACTGTCGGTCCTTGCCTCCATGCACAATCCACCCACAGCAGTTGACTTCAGAATGGAAGGAAAAACCCTCACACATTTTTCACTCATGCAAACATTTTCCTCTCTTCAGGAGTTGCAAAATGCTCAGGAACTTGCAATTCGCATCCTCCTGGTAGCTATTCACCTTCACGCACTTCCCATTTATCCGCTCACTGTTTTTACGCACAGGAATTTTCCTGGGTTTTACCCACATGATTTTCTCCTGCAAATTTGCATCCTCCCCATTGCTGTGCACTCTCACGCAGAGGGATTCCTTCCCATTTTTGGTCTTCATGCACAGGATTTTGCTAGATTTACCCACGCAACAGTTTTCCTCTGCGGATTGGTGAATAGTGTGGCCGTATCCTGTACTCACGGGACGATTTTGGGTTCTGCATTGTTGCTCACACTCACCCATAGGCTGGGAGACTGTAATTTCTTCCCCAGCTCGGTCTGTATATGTTTTCTTGGTGATTTCGTTGCCCAGGACGGGCTGTGTTTTTCCACGTTGTTGGTTGTGGTTGTTGTGGTCTTCCTTGCATGCTGGGGGCTATTGTAAATTTTCCTGAGAGTCATTTTGGCCACGATAGGGCCAATAATGACTCAGAGTTCGTTTTCCCTGTTTAAGCTATGACAGCTGACTTGATTACATACATGCAAGGGTTGGTCTTCGGACTGTGAGAGGAGCAGGGATGTTGGCTTAGTTTTTCTTGATAAACCTGGTGACTGGAACCGCACAGACAGAGCTAGAGGGTTGGCCTTCTTCTCCATCACCCCTGAATAGCACTGGAAGGGAATGCAGGGCCTGAGGGACTATGTAGCAGAGAAGGGACTGATTCCTTGTGTTGGGTGTGGATGGGTGTCTTAGAGGTCAAGCTAGTTCTGGTGTAGGTGTCCTTGGCTCTGTAATGAGCTCACCAGCTTAGCAATCTGCCTTCTCCAACTCCTTAATGGCCTGATAAACCCAACTGTGTTGGCTTGGCTATGTTTTGTGTATCCCTGGCTATGTGTAAGCCTGCTAGTTCCCTTATTCCTTGGAGAATCATGCCCAGCTCGGGGGTGGCAGCGCTTCTGAGAGATTAAGGAGCATGCTGGCCTATGGTTGGGTGGAACGTTGCAGTGACGTAGCTGGTTGCGGAAGGAGTTCTTCATAAGATAAGCGATCTGTCGATTTTACTTCTGCAACTGTAATGTCTGTTGATGAATATGAAATGAACATGTTGAATGAATGCTGGCTTAAATGTATGATGTTTCCGTTGTTTATGATAGATGATTGCATCTGTGCATAATAAATGTTCATGTGTGTATGTTTAAGCATTCTGTTTATGAATTTTTAAGCCTATACATGTTTATGGGGCTCTTAGCCCTGGGTTTGAAGCTTGTAGTTGCGTCCTCTACGTCGGTCGGAGGCACGGGGACATGAAATGATGCACACACAATGTATCTCATTTTGAATCATTCATAAGCCAAGGTAACGTTTGTGGATTACCAATTCTTGGAAGTTACAATGGCAGCAGAAAGAACCTTTCTTAAGTGACATAGGAATTACCATTAATTATTGTGATCCATGAACTAGACAAATCTAGAGAATAGTCTTTGAATGGAGATCATAAATATCTTCTTGATTATGAAAAGCTTTTTATAAGTGGAGATCCAAATTTTGAGACTCACTGACCTGAAGATGAATGGGAATTTATCTCATTAAACTACACATCAGGAACCACGTCCAGTCCTAAAGGTGTTGTGTACAGTCATAGAGGTTCCTATCTCATAAAAATTGGTATTATTTTAGCATGGGAAATGAAGTCTAAGCATGTTTACTTATGGACAACACCCATGTTTCATTGTAATGGTTGGGGATTTCCATGGGACATGGCTGCACAAGGTGGCACTAGTATTTGCTGCAGAAGTGTAAATGTAAAAGACATATTTGACGCCATTGTTAAGCACAAAGTCACCCACTTATGTGTAGTTCCAATAGTTTTAAGTATCATTGCAAATGCACCACCTCGTGAAATAAAACCACTTCCTCACATCGTAGATGCTAAACACACTTGCTACTTTTTCAGCCTCAAATATGAGTTATGTACTCAAGTAAATAAAGCACCACATGGTTGACAATATATGTATAGAAAAGCAGCATGGCACATCAACTGACCGCTTCTGTCTAAGGAGAGGCCAGGTTTTCATTATTTCCACTTATTATCAACTATAAGCCATCAGTTTTATGAAGGGATTAAGATCTTTCTATGGGGTGTTTTGCATCGGAATCCACACACATTGTTGCATTCTCCAAGCTCTACACTACAGTTCTTCATTTATTGCTTTCAAACAAACTTGAAAGAAGGTGACTAAAGGCCAAAGGACATGCAAATTTCTACTTGGAGTACCATACTACAAACCATATTTTCACGCACAAAGTCATTACTGAGGAGGTTCACAAATAGTAGATATCAAAATGAGGTGTGTTTCTCGGTCTGTAAGGAAGCAATGTTATAGTCCTTATGATGGGATTTTAAAGGTGTGCTCCTAGATCTGTGCAGCAGGTGTTGTGATCTAACTTAGACATCACTGGCCTTGTTACTTCATTTTCAAATTGGAAATTGCATCATGCACTGCCAACAAACTTATCATGCATTTTTCTATCAACAATCATTTTGCACCCAACCTCTTCAGCATTAATAAATCTATTAACAATCATTTTACACCAAACCTCATGGAGAAGCAAATACTTGTCTTCCTTCAAATCTTGCTTGAAAGACTAGATATCTCCGTCATCGGCAAGAGAGACAATGGTATAGCCATCAAATTGAGGAATCAAATCAGCTTTCTTAAGATTCTCTAGTTTATTCTACATGAATCGACACTAATTCTTTATTTTTTCACACTCCGATGTTGGAGACTCACCAATAGACCCTAAATGCATTTCCTTCTGCTGTAGAGAAAGTAAGGGAAGAGGAAGAATAGGAGCCTATAAAAGCTGGGCACCATTTTGTTCAGAAAAAATGATGCTCTCTTTTAATTTATAAGTTTTGAAAATGAAAAAGTGGCATCCGTACATAATCAATAGAAGAAATCTGAAAAAACTTTGTAGGGGGGTTCCCTTTTGATGAACAAATCTTTGAATATGTTGCAACAACCAACTCCAAAAGCATCAACTCTTGAATAGTGGGACTTTTTCAACCATCACAAACAGGAATGATGATCATTCTTCTACAGAGAAGGTCCAAAAGGTACTTTCAGGGAAAATATCAACAGTAGACATAGTAAATGCATTTGCAAACAAATAGAAGCCAACTTTAGTGACTCAATAAATGATCACTTAAACTCATCCCCAAATCAATTTGTAAAGAGAAATTAAACTCCAAAAGTAATTCCCACAAGAACAGCAATTTTCCATCATCAAAGCGATTTTCTAAGTTAAAACTTAAATTTGAAAATACATGCCCATAGAAGAATCATTACTGTGTTTTCCATTTACAGAGTTGTACTCCATTTCCCACAATCACCATAGAGATTTTGAAAAGGAAGAAATCTAAATCCAAACCCTTAGCATGTTGTCCAATACCTTAGCTAGAAATCCAATTGAAACTTGCAAGTTGCATATTTAAGATAAAGAAATTGGGATATATATGGTTAAGCTTTCTGCCAAACATTAGGCCAGCAACCCAGAAAAAATCATCACAAACAAATTCTGCCATTAAAGGATTCTACTTATGTGGAGTGAGATCACTAGCTCTATTTGAGAATGTTACAGACTGCCACAACTTATACAAAACCATGCCCAATGAGATAGCAACCCCCATATACAGGTATAGGATGACATAGTTGGAGATGCCATCCTCTGGTGAGGTCTCCATTATTTCAGTATGGTGGCTTGCTAACATCCATTGATGAGCTTAACTTTTCAGTTAGTTAAGACAAGGAAAATTACATATCAAATTAACATAGTCAATACCCATCAATTAAATTCATGGTATAAGCAGAAATCACACAACCAAGAGGGAGAAGATATTTCGTGGAGTTATAATTCCATCAAAAGAAGCTGATGCCATCAATATAATCCTAGTGGTTGTTTATTGAAACATGTAGTGAACGATGGGCATGAATTTTTCATTCCATGGTCAATACATACCTCTTGTGTCAGTAATATACTAATCTCAAGCTACAGCAATATACATCTATATTTTGTTTGAGTCACAAATAGCAGTTAATAGCTCTAATACCTGTTTTCAAGATTCACAAACAGAAATTTACCCATTGCCAAAAATTCCAGCAACAAACTGATTCTGCATCAATTCACCTACTAAATGTCTTCACAATTTCCATAAACAGAGTTTGCCTTTTTCTAAGTAGGTCATATGCCCAACTGTACTAGCAATCATGGTTTCAACAAGAATAGCTTTGTAAGAAAATAAATTCGTCACAATCACACTGGTTTAGAAAACTGAAAATCCACCAATTAAGCATGGAAGTGTGATGTCATATAACAAACATATTGAGACTAACATTTCTAATTTGCTGCCATAACTCCAGAAAAGACAACAGAGTAACTCAATCCAGAATATCATAAAAACACAGGAATTGCTCTCTAAGCTTCATGCACTAAGCCAACATATATCATTGACAATTTTAGAAAATATTTCCCAAAAACAATAATGAAAAGACGGGATATATTGATAGGTCTCATCCCTAGTCCTCTTTTACCAAGATTTTAGAGCTATAATTTGCCATCTCTTTCAATCATCAAGTTTATGGCCATTTTTATTTTAGCAGAGGTAAAATAAATCCCATTGACATTCATACCAGCAAAGCTTCCACTTAACAACCATAGATACACGTGGCATTTCCAACAGTCTGTCATATTAGTTCATTAACAACTTATCAAAAAAACTACGAAAATCAGTTTGATATACAAGAAAATATAATAGATTATACCTGCACTTGGCCAACTAACCCCATTGGATGAATTGCTATATCCAACTCCTTCCGTGGACAACTCTTAAATTACCATCTGATTTCCACCCAACCTTTCCCATGAAATTATTCTTTCCTTAGGACCCCCAAACTGTGTGGAAGCACAATCAAAGGCTCAACAGAAAAAAAACAGGGATATGTACAAGTAGTGGGGTGACCAGTTACTAATATGTCAGATAGATCCTTTTTGACAAAGGGAATATTCAGCCATGCAACAACCTGTAGGTTATCCCACTTAGCACTATGCAAATTGTAATGCAATTCAAAGTCTTCAGACTAAGGGTTCTTGAAAATTAGGTAGCATTGCAATACTAGTTTAGGCAACTTTCCTAGTCATCTAATTCCCAACAAAGACCATATCCCATTTGCATGGTTCAACTAGGCTTGGAAGTTCAACTAATTTGTCCTGTAAGGCATCTCAACTCCCACAGCAGAGAAATCATATGCCCTCAGCTCCTGAATGAGAACCATGAGGAAAGCATGCTCCCACAACAAAAGTTCTCAGAGCAGGCATGTTACCTCAGCTCCTTTCCCATATATCCCATGTTCTGAACTATGGGCATGATACCTCCACTCATTTCGTCATATTAGAGCCACATCCATGATTGGTTTCACACGCATGCAAGGATGATTTTAAGAACCCCCCTAGATTTATATGTATAAAAAATGTAGAAGTCTTTGTGTATCAACTCTTTGGTTGGGGATTTTAAAAGCATCATGTACATGTATATTGACTTATAGTGAACTATATGATGCATTTTCAACAAAACAAATTGAAAAAAAAACCTATAAATTCTCATGGCTTAATATCATATTTTCACAAAGAAATGAAACAAAAATTGGAAAATTTTCAACAATTCCTATGGCTTTATATCATATTTTGAAGAAATTGAAAGATCCATGGATTAACCACTAGGAATTAGTGTTTTCCTTGCCACACATTAAGTAGTTGATAGGGGAACTCTCAAAGACACGGAGCTTCTTGTTTCTACCTCATGGCAACTAGTAACTGGATGAAAGAAACAACCAACGAAGACAGAGGTGGGAGGATAGGGCAGGGCAGAGAAGACGGTAAGAGTAAGAGAGGGTTTGACCTCCCCAATTATGTTTTTTACTTGCCAAGTCAAAGAAGTTCAATGCAGAAGTCAATTCCCGCACTATGGACATTGAAGAACTTAGAGCAAGGGCTATGGCTTCCATGCCCAACAAGAAGAGGAAGAGAAAGTAGCCACCGTTGCACCCACTCTCATCTTGGAAATTTATTTCCACAAATAATTTGTTTGACATAAATGGGACACAACTACAAGTTTCTAGTGCACAATCAGTTCCATTATGTGTCTGTAAGGAAAATGAGGTCTTCTTATCCAATTTACAAGATCTACATCCTGCTATTAGATCTCCTGTAGGAAAAGAGAAAGATGATAACCTTGTGATTAGATTCTCTGATGGAGATAGTGATAGTGAGGGTGAAGAGCATAGTTGGAGAGTGGATCGAAGTGAGAAAGATGGATCATCAAGGGAAAATACAAGTGGGAGCAAGCCAATCACTTGCAGCTTCTTAATAGATGGCTACAACAACATCGCAACAAACCCTAGGGATGCGGAAGTAAATGGCTATGGTGCAAAAGCAATTAGCTGCATTTAGTACAACCATGTCAAGTGCAGTGCAAGTCCATGGGGTGACTTCTATGGGGTCTGGATAGGGTCCACCTCGGTAGTCATCCTGTAATAAAAAGCCTATTATTGGACACAATGGTTCAATTGGCCACAAACATGCTTTCAAGCCTGGCTCATCTGTAACTAAACCCAGTGGCACCGACTTGGAGAACTTGAGAAAGAAAATTGAAACAAAAGAGAATGAATTGAAGCTCTAGAGGCATATTCAATCAGGAAAGGGACGGGATACAAGATCAAATCCAAGTGGAACATTCCATACAACTGGTATTGCAGATTCAACAACTATGAGTAGCAATGGGAAAAATTCTGTCAGTACAACATTTTCTAAGTTAACGAAAGGTGCACGTGTTAAAGAAATTAATGAAGACTAGCAAAATTTCGTGTGATGGTCTGAGACTAGAAAATTTTCGTTCTAATTCAGCTTCAACCTTCTACTAAAACCAGAAAAGAAATAATTTAAAGAAGATTCAAGAAACTAACCTATGAAAAGCCTACATATAGACAAAACCTTGTGAAATTGCTTTCAACGAATCCACTCAGCCAATGTAAAGACTGTTTTGAAATATAAATCAAGCTTGATGTTGAGCCTGACTCTTGCACCATTATATAGGTAAAAAAAGTCATCACTTGACTAAATTTAACCATGTTTTGCTCAAATATGGACCAAATCCAGTAAAAAATCTTCCCCAATTGATTAAATCTCCACATTTTACTCAAATAATTGTCCATAAATCGAAATTCAGGACGAACTATGTCCAATTTACCCCAATCAAGGTCGAAGTAAGACCAGTTTACCGAAATATTCATAAATCCCATCGAAATACCAAATTTTTAATCATATTATCCATAAATCATGGGCAAAATACCAATTTTTCAACTTATTATCCATAAATATGGTGAACCATCTTCATTTATCCTCCCAATCGAAAAAAATCGGGTGAATTTGGGCAAATATCTCCTCCCAATCAGAAAAATTCGGGCGAATGTGGGAAAAAAACAGTATTTTCGTGGGCTAATATTCATTTTCCAGTTTTTCCCTCTTTCAAGATGAATGCGATTTACCTTGGGGAAGCTATATATAAAATAAACAATGGGTGAATTTATTAAATAAAATAAAAATATTTTAATATAAAAATTCGCCCACTCTTTTTTGGGTAACCCTTAAAATTTGCCATTGGGCTCAAATTCGCCATTAAAATCATCCCTAATGCTGCTATGTTGCAGAGTTTGATAGACTTGCAAAGAAAGATACACTCTGGGTAGGGTATAGTGAAACCCGAAGGCAGTAAGAGCAGTACCAGGAGAAGAAGAAGGAATTCTAGTAAGTCATCTGACTCAGAGGATTCCAGTGGGGATTCAAGCTCTTCTTCTCACAAGGGAAAGAAAAAGAGGCCCCATAGGGATCACTCTCAAGTTGAATTTAAGAAGGATTAACCTCCTACATTTGATGGGAAAGTGAAGACTAGACAAGAGGATAAAGCTTGGCTTCTTGGGATAAAGAAGTACTTCCAAGTTCAATATTATTTAGGAAACATGAATACAAGGGTTTCCATATTCAATCTAAATGGAAGGGTGTCCATTTGGTGAGAGCACTTCAAGCAAGTAAGGAATATCAGTGAAAGGAGACTTAAGTGGGAATGGCTCCAGAAGTATTTCAAGTAGAAATATCTCTATGACAGATACTATGATGACAAGATCAAATAATTCCATGAGCTGAGATTGGGACAGCAGACCATGGAAGAGTATGCGAACAAGTTCCTAGAACTGTTGAGATATGTCAGGTACATCAAGGATGAAAAATTGAAAATTCAGTGTTTCCTAAGTGGATTGCCTTAGTCTTACAAAGACAGAATTGAGTTCTATGAGCCTAGAACTCTTGAAGAAGCAATTGGGAAGGCTAAGTATTCCTATGAGCAAAGCAAAGGAAAAACTGATTACCATAAGACATGCAAGGACAAGAAGAATGAGAATATTGACCAGAGGAAGAAAGGTTTCAAACCTTTTAGCTTCAGGAATTAGCAGAAGCAGCCATCACAAGCTAAGAAGAAGCTATTCAAAGTGATGGGAGAGAAACCAAGAGATCCATAGCAGAACATAGAACCACTCCAATGTTGGAGATGTGGAGGACCGCACATGCGCAGGAATTTTCCACTTGAGAATGAGAGTGCAAGGCCAACTTACAACCTTCAATAGGAATAAACAATGGGTCAAGTGGCAAGGGTCATTCCTATAATTTATTCAACACTGGAGGACCTCTAGGAAGACGACCAGTCCACTGTGGTTGAAGTTGTAGGTAAGATTGTTGAGCAATATGTTTCTATTTTGATTGACCCCGGTTCTACTCATAGTTACATTAATCCTAGAGTAGTGGAGATTTGTGCCTTTAAGAAAGTAAAGCATAAAAAATCTTGGTTAGTTCAGTTAGCCACTGGAACTAAGAGAAAGGTTAGTGAAGTGATAGAGAAATGTCCATTGAGTATGAATGGACTAGTTACTTGTGTAGATCTAAATGTTCTACCGCTTGGTCCCTTTGATGTTCTCCTTGGAATGGATTGGTTAGAATCTCACAGAGTAAATATTAACTGTTATAATAAGGCTTTTGAGTGCTTGAATGAAGAAGGAAACTCAAGGATTGTGAAAGAAATTCCAAAGGTGATTTCTATGAGGCAGGTTTCAGCAATGCAGTTGAAGAATTTCTATAGGAAAGGTTTCCAGTTATATGCAACTCATATTTTGGATGCAATAGAGAGTGAAGCTCCTAGGTTGTAGGACTTTTATGTGTTGCAGGAATTCAGGGATGTGTTTCCTAATGATATTCCAGGGCTTCCTCCAAGAAGGGGCATTGATTTCACCATTGAACATGTGCCAGGAGCAGCACCAGTTTCCAAGACACCCTATAGAATGAGCACGCCAGAAATGTTAGATATGAAGATGCAGCCACAAGAGTTGTTCGAGAAGTATATCAAACCCAGTGTGTCTCCGTAGGGAGCACCAGTTCTATTTGTAAAGAAGAAAGATGGTACACTCAGGTTATTTATTGATTATAGATAATTGAACAAAGTCACTGTGAAGAATAAATATCCTTTACCTAGGATTGATGATCTCTTTGATCAAATGAGAGGAGAAAAGGTATTTTCCAAGATTGACTTGAGGTCTGGTTACCATCAGGTAAGAATCAAGGATGAAGACATTCATAAGACAACCTTCAGAACAAGGTATGGGGATTATGAGTTTGTATTGGTACCATTTGGTCTCAAAAATGCACCAGCTACATTTATGTGCCTTATGAACAATGTCTTCAACAGGTATTTGGACAAGTTTGTCCTCGTTTTCCTTGATGAAATTCTTGTTTATTCCAAGAATGAGGAAGAGCATGAAGGGAATTGGAGATTGACATTGCAATTGCTCGAGGAATATCAATTGTATGCAAAGTTGAGCAAGTGTGACTTCTATAGAGATAGAATTTAGTATTTGGGTCACATTATCTCTGAGGAAGGTATATATGTGGACCCTTAAAATATTGAAACCATTATGAACTGGCCTACTCCAAGAAGTGTGACAGATGTAAGATCTTTTATGGGATTTGCAAGATATTACAAGAGATTCATTGAAGGATTCTCCAAAGTTTCACATGCCATTAATTCTTTGCAAAAGAAGGGGGTAAAGTTTGGATGGACCTCAAGGTGTGAAGAAATCTTCTAGCAGTTGAAGAATATTCTCACCAATGCACCAGTATTTATGGTTACAGACCTAGAGAAATATCTTGTGGTGTGTACTGATGCATGTGGTCAAGGGCTTGGAGGAGTCCTTATGCAAGACAACCACTGTCAAAACCCCAAATTTTTGAAAAATTTAAATTTTTTTAAAATAGCATAGATTTTTATTAATGCGGTCAATAACTGTTTGACTTGTTTTATGTTACTAGAATTATAACTCAATGATATTTTGTTTATACTTACCTTAAAGAATAGTTTCTTTTTCAGTTACTGGTTGTTTTCTATTTGCGACCACAAGGTGGGATTGTCATGAAAGACTAGGCTTACTTAGCTTCCAAGCTAACGCAGTAGTTTTCTTCTCTTACAGATATATAGGTAAGATGTTCGGGTCGCGGCTAAAAAATCTCTAAAGTAATCAATAACGATTTGTTGTACAAAATTTATTCAGTAAAAGTATAAGCATGATAGTCAGATTTACCAAGCTTCTAAAGGTAAAGCTTTAACTAAGTTTTCTTTTAAGATCTTACTGCTAGAGAAATGAATTCTACTAGTAAAGATGGCAGCTATTTCTCTATCAAGAAAGCAGGATTAACATTTGTACGGAGTACGAAACCATTGGATGTTCATATTGAATGCAAGTGTAAAATGCAATAGACCTTTCTTTACTAGTACCAAGCATGGTAGGATTACAACATCGCAATTCCAATTTTTACTTATTCATAATTACTGCATCATGCCAAGGTTGAATTTGTAACTATAACTGTAAAAATATAAGGAGGTTTAAGTATCAAACCTATACTTTTCTTACTTCAAGAATTTACACAGTTTATTACTTGATACAACTCTTCCTTTAATACTTTAAGAATCTACATTGTTTTGAAATACTACTTCTATTTCATGCTCAATATTTGGATAAGAAAAACACCTTTAAATCAATCCTAGATTTATTATACTCAAACACTGCTTATGAGTATCATGGCTATACTATCAAACAAAGAAGGCTAACTTACCCAGCTACTTTTCATATAAAGACTTCTATAATATCTTCTATAACCCTTGAGCTTGAATTTGATAAAAGTCCAATTGTAACAACGTAGAATGGTTCTAAGACTACTAATAGGTTATCATTCTACTAGCAAGTGTTGAAGATAAGGTCAAGAGTAAACCATAATCAAAATCGATGGATCACATAATTCGATTACTATACTATTATAGACTTTTATAATGTTATGTCTTTTATCTTCGTTTGTAAACTAGGGCAATTTGTAATATGAAGTAGATTTATAGACAAACTATGCCATGGTCATTAACCTTACTCCTTGGCTCTTATATTTCATTACAACCAATACAACTCTCCAAACCTAAGTGTACGAGACCATTCGATGAACAAAATCTATAATGCAATGTTTTATAAGCATTATTCTAATGGTTACATGGTTGAATTTATATTGCAGGTGATTTGACTATGGTATATGGAACCTTATGGAATCCCCGCGATATGATTTGGTTTGTGAAATCATTGGAAATCCTGTCATGGAACTATAGAGTTCCTACCCATTGCATGCAAATAATTTATGGGGTTACGTGGGCTCATCTCCACCATGCACCGGCGTTATAAAAGAATTTGAATTAACCCTAATAATCATTTCTCCGCTGCCTTAGGGCCTCCAACTGCTCTGCAAAACCTTCTGGTCCGTTCCACTACTTGCACTGCCTGATAGCATTTCCCATGCTGGTTCAGTTTCTCGTGTACTTACCCACTGCGCTGGGAGGAAGATTACTGTGTCAAAAAGCTTACTGTCAATGCTGAATGGTGTTTGTTTTACTTAGGGTTTCTCCCTTGGCATCTATTTCCCGAACTCATTACTGTGTAAGCCGTCGCCTTAGCTTAGTGCTGCGCATCCTCCTCCATCGTGATAGGTTACCTTCTTCTCCAGCAAGCTCCTTCTTCTCTGCGTTAATGAGGGGTTTACCTTTCTTCCCGCTAGTGGTTGTTTTGTTGTTCTTCGATGGCCACATTTCTATCAAACTCTAAGGTAAGTTACAGTTTTTCTTTCACTTTCCATTTAAAGTATTAGCTTAACAATTACATTTTTATAAGGTTTTAAAATATTAAGTTGTTCCTTCATTGGAGGGTCGGACTCCTCCTCGTGGCGTGGATGGCGCAAGACTTCGACAGTTCGCTTTCCCTGGTAAGCCTAGTTTTATCCATGGCGTTCCCTCCTTGCTGGTTCTTAGGGAAGTTATGAGGTTGGATTTGAGGTGTGTAACCCTTGTGGTTACCTTGGTTCAGTTTAGTGAACCTGCACACTGTTTAAACGAGTTTCACTCTTTGTTTAGCAAGGGTGCTTGGCTGAAGCCAAGACTATGGGTTTTGGGTTTTCGTTTGATTACTATATAAGCATGCATAAGTATAAAGATAATTTACAGGCTGTAAGCTTTACTTTGTTGTAAATGATGCTGGTAGCCATGAGGTGCCAAGAAGATAAAACTCCATCCTTAATACCTATTTTTAAATTTTGTCAGGGTTTACCCTGAACCTGGGCTATGCGCTGTCCATGCTACTTTTCTTAAATTAATATTAAGTTACTGCATAGTTTTGAATCCATTACTATTTAAATTTGGCTTAATAAGCTTATCTGTCTTCGTTACATTTGGTTCCCGTGAATTTGACAAAAATACTTGATTTATTTTTGGTTAATAAATCATGGCATTTGCTGGTAGGGTTTTTTACTGCATTTTGAATAATATACTGGGTTAATTATTTTATAAATTGTTATAAGAGTTATGCTTGATAAACTATATAATTTTAAAGTTTTAAATGACATTCATTTACCATCTATGAAATAGGGTAACAGTTCTGTAATCTATTTGAGCTCAGTCGAAAGAAAAGAAGATTTAGTAATTAAATAACTACATCCTTAACCATAAATACCGACTAACACAACCAGGTTTAACTATAGAATCTAAACAATATCTAATTACTCCTACTATCAGTATTGTCTTTTCAACATAAAGAAGTTAGATTCTTTCAAACTTGAAGAAAAACAATTATAAGGTTTAAACAACAGATACACTTAGTCTATCTTTTCCTTAGCACAACTATTACATTCTTCTATATGTTCTTTACAAATAATAGGATTACTGAGAATGACATACTGTTCGGGGGATTAGTTTTTGTCTATGTGCATAAACAATTGTTAGTAAAATAAATAATGTCTTCCGATGTTAAGTTAAGAAAAAATCTACTATTCTACCATCTCATCATACTATCTTTTTATAATTTTTACCCCTGTGCTGGAGTACAGTCTGATAAAACCCCCGAGATTGCTCTGGTCTCCCTGGATGGAACTAGGTGCAGCAAAAGTCATATACCAGTCTTCAAACTCAGTATTAATCTAGAACTTATCAGTAAGTTCTCCCAGCTAACAAGCTGTAATAAATCAAGTTACTGCAGCATTCCTCTCAGAACAACTTCCTTACTGTTTTTCCTTTTCCCTCAATGAATTTCCAGAATATCATTCATCTGAATGAATTCTCTCTGGAAAATATCTGAGCAACCTTAGCTCTCTTCATTGGGTACTTTTAAAAGATTGCCTAGGTCTTTTTGGGTTAGTTGTCATTTAATGAGCCACCTGCTCTAATCCCACTTTCTTGGGGGATCATGACCCCAAATATAGGGAAGTTTCCACCTGCAACTTAGGAAATGTTTGAGGATGCTGCCACTTGTCTTTTTCCTTCCACCTAGTTCCATACACCAGTTTGACAAGTAACCTCTTTTTAACAGCTCTCCCATGCTGTTGTCTCCACAATTTATTTATTAATAATAAAATATTCTGAATTACATTCCATTTCTGTTGACTTTGCTGAGTCATCAGTTCCAACTTAGCATTAAATTTAACATAATGTCTCGGGAATATAATTAAAACAATTTACATTATTTTACAAAATTGGGGTATGTGACATACACACCCCCGTAAAATGTAACATCGTCCTCGATGTTACTTATTCTTCATCCTCTACAACCTCCAGGAACAGATTCGGGTATGCTTCCCGCATCTTATTTTCCAGTTCCCAGCTAGCTTCTTCAGGACTAAGGTGCTTCAATTGCACCTTCAACTATCCAATTCTGCGGTTCCGCTGAGTAATTTCCCTCCTCCCAAGGATACAATCCGGTTCGACCAAAACTTCTCCTTCTGGTTCCACCTGTACAACATTCCAATCAATCACATGAGTAGCATCATGAACATACTTTTTCAGAACAGAAATATGAAAAACATTATGCACTTTCAAGTTAGGTGGTAATGCTAGCTGATATGCAACTTGACCAATTCTAGATAAAATTTCAAACAGACCACAGTAACGTGGTGCTAGCTTTGCACAACTCCCTAATCTTAGAGAGATTTTCTTTGGTCTTACCTTTATAAACACGTGGTCACCCACCTGGAACTCTTTGGGAGTTATTTTCAAATATGCTTGGCTCTTTTTCCGATCCTGTGCTACCTTAAAATTTTCCTGCACTTGTTTCACAATCTGTTCAATTTCCTTCAATAATTCTAGTCCTAACACTAATCTATCTACTGGATTATTCCAAGAGATAGGAGTGTTGCATTTACGCCCATAAAGAATTTCAAATGGACTGAACTTAGCTGATGACTGATAGTTGTTATTGTATGCAAACTCTGCTAAATGCAAGTAGTCTTCCCACTTACCTGGCTGGTCCTTAACATACATCCTTAACAAATCTTCCAGCACTTGATTCACTCTTTCTGTCTGTCCATCTGTTTGAGGATGGAAGGAGGTGCTAAAATCAGGGTTGTATTCCATCCCTTAAACAAGGATTTCCAGAAATTCCTTGTGAATTTAGGATCCCTGTCTGAAATGATAACCTTCGGTACACCATGTAGCCGAAAAATCTGCTTTAAGAAAATGTCAGCTATGTTTGCAGCCTTGTAAGTAGTTTTAACAGGAATGAAATGTGCTGCTTTACTTAGTTTATCTACTACCACCATAATTGAATCATTCTAATTCTTATTTCTGGGCAATCCAGTAATAAAAACCAAGCTGATTATTTCCCATTTCCAACTAGGAATAGGCAAAGGCTACAGTAAACCGGTTGGATGCTGGTGTTCAGTTTTCACTTGTTGATAGTCCAAACATCTAGCTATATACTCAGCTACTTTGGATTTCATATTAGGCTAGAAATATTCTTTTCTTAACATGGTGACAGTCTTTTGGTAGCCTGGATGTCCTGAGTAAGGTGTTTTATGAACTTCATCTAGAATCAGCAATTTAACCTTAGGCTCATTAGGCACATACAGCTTGTCTTTAAACAATAAAAATCCATCTCTATTTAGACTATAACCTTTTATTAAACTTTCTGTAGGTTCTTCTTTAGCTGTAACTTGTAATTTTTTATAATTTGCATCCTGTTTAATCCCTTCTGTCAGCTGTTCATTTAAATCAAAAGCATAAGTGCTGATTACTTCCATAAAGCTCATCTTTGCATTTCTGCTCAAAGCATCAGCCACCTTATTTTCTTTTCCTTTTATGTGTTGAATTTCGAAATCATATTCAATCAAGAAGGCCAACCACCTTGCTTGTATTGAATTTAAGTTGGGCTGATCTAAAAGGTATTTTAGTCCTTTATTAGCAGTCATTAAGATAAAATTTCTGCCTATTAAGTGGTGTCGCCACATTTTTAAGGCATGTATAATCAGCAGCAAATTCTAAATCATAAGTTGCATAATTCTTTTCATGGATCTTTAAATTCCTGGACTCATAGGAAATGACATGCCCGTATTGAGTCAGCACACCGCCTAAACCATCATTACAAGCATCGGTGCATACCACGAAATCCTTATTTGGATCTGCTATTCTTAGAATAGGCGCAGTTGTTAATAAGGTTTTTAATTTTTTTAAACTTTCTTCACATTTTAAGTTCCAATCAAATTTCTTGCCTTTCTTCTACAAAGAAGTGATTGGATTAGCTATTTTTGAAAAGCCTTCAATGAATCTGCGGTAATAACCGGTAATTACCATGAATGACCTAACATCTGTTACGTCCTTTGGAACTGGCCAATCTTCGATTGCCCGAATCTTTTCAGGATCAACTGAAATCCCTTCCTTAGTCACTACGTGACCTAAGTACTGGATTTCATCCTTAAAGAAATCACACTTGCTGAACTTTGCAAAAAGTTGTTGCTCTCGCAGTTCTTGTATAACTATCCGTAAGTGTTCCTTATGTTCCGCTTCATTTTTAGAATAGATTAAGATGTCATCGATAAATACGACAACAAATTTATCTAAGTATTTATGCATTATATTATTCATTAGACACATAAAGACAGTTGAGGCGTTGGTAATCCCAAATGGCATTACGAAAAATTCGTAATGTCCATACCTTGTTCTAAAGGCTGTCTTGAAAATGTCCTCATCTTTAATTCTTACCTGATGATATCCTGATCTCAGGTCTATCTTTGAAAACAACGTAGCTCCACACAGCTGATCAAACAGATCATCTATGTGGGGCAACGGATACCTATTTTTAATTGTCATCTTATTTAGTTGACGGTAATCTATGCATAGTCGCATAGTTCCGTCTTTCTTTTGGACAAAGATGACCGGTGCTCCCCAAGGGGACACACTAGGTCGAATGTACTTTTTATCTATTAACTCTTTTAACTGTGATTTTAATTCATTGAGTTCTAAAATATTCATATGATATGGAGCTTTCAAGCTAGCTACAGCACCTGGTACCAACTCAATAGTGAAATCCAGTTCCCTCCTGGGAGGTAATCCTGGAATTTCCTCCAGAAAAACATCAGTAAATTCGTTTAACACAGGAATATCCTCTATTTTTAACTTATATTTTTCAGATTTACTTGCCTCATCTGTAATAGTTACAACATAGGGTTTACACCCTTTTCTAACTGCTCTTTTAAGTTGTAAGGTAGAAATCTGCCTGATTACATTTTTCCTAGGAATACCCTTAACTGTTACTGGTTGTTCATTATTATTTATGCACGTAAAGGTTTTATCAAAACAGTTTAAAACTACCTTATGCTGCTCTAACCAATCCATACCAATCAGTAAATCATACGAGCCAAGTGGCAAAACATTTAGCTTAACAATAGTTTTAAAATCATTCATAAGTAAGGCACATTCTTTCACATAACATGTTACTTTCCTTTTTTCCCCAGTGGCTAATTGAACTAACCAGGAACTATCAAACTTTTCAATAGTCAAATTACACTTTTCCACTATCTGAGGTGAAACGTAACTAAGACTAGCTCCTGGATCAATTAAAATGGTTACAGGGGTTTGATTAACCATACCTTCCACTTCCACCATGGAAGTCTGATAGTCAGCTTGGCGGTTCTCCAAAGCTGCATTTATTCTGGGCATAGTCCTTGCAGATTCTCCAATGGTCAGTTCATCCTGCACAGTGTGAATATTGTTGTTTGACTTTTTCCGATTTGAGCAAACTGAGGCATAGTGTGGGCCATTGCATTCCCAGCACTTAACAGGCTCCTTCCTTTCAAATTTTTTTGTGAAATTCCCATGATTGTTGGCAGCTTCCTTGCCTTTAAAGTTACTGGAATTATTAGAATTATTAAAATCACCATTTCTATTTCGCTGGAAGTTTTTACCGTTAGAATGATTTCTGTTCTTATTATTCTTAAAATTCTTCTGAGGTACAAATTCCTTTTTCTTGAACTCAGGCTTATTACTGTTCTTTTTAGCCTTCCAGTTGGATATACCTTATTTCTTTTTATTCTGTTCAGAATAGAAATTGTCCTTCAGCATGGCTTCTTCCAGAGTCTTAGGGTTATCATACTCGATTCTTTCCTTGATATGATATGGCAGACAGCTGAGAAACCGCTGCACTTTAGATTTCTCATCGACTAAATAAGGTACATACCTCAACAAGCTTAAGAATTTACTATTTAAATCCTTCATAGTCATGGATCCTAACTTTAGATCATAAAATTCTTTAGCCCTTTCTTCATAATATTGTTCGAACAGAAATTTATTCTTGAAGTACCTTTTAAAGGTACTCCAATTGACTTATTTTTCTTTGATCCCCTTGACTCTTTTTAGATCTTGCCACCATATGTCTGCTTTTCCAGAGAGATTATAGATGGCCATTCTTTCCTTCAACTGATTTGAATAATTGTATATCTGAAAATACTTTCTCATTCCAAATAACCAGGACTCTGCTTCTTCCCCTTTTTCAGTCTCTCCGTTAAAGGTTGGGGGCTTTATTTTTTTAAACTCCCTGGAAATCTCTTCATATGGCCTGTACTTTTTCTTTCTATTACACAACTCAGCCTCACTACTGTCACTAGTAGTGCAATAGCTTTGTTGTTCCCTGAATCCTTCAGATGATGAACTGCTTTCAGCTTTAGCCAGTTTCATCTTTTTAGATCCTTTCTGATGGCTGGCTTCCTCAGATTCGGATCTTTTGCTCCTCCCTTCTGTCTGGAATTTTTCCATCAAAATTTGGTTTAACTCCTCCTGAGTCTTTAATATCATCTCATTATCCTTCTTGACTGATTCCATTTCAGTCTTCAAATCCTTTATAGTCTGCATCATCTCTGAAGAGTGAGCAGTTACCTCTTCTAACACAGGTTCTCTAGACCTCTATCTTGTCTTGGTGTTTGGAGACTCCTCCTCAGCATATTCTCCTAGCTTCTCCATACCTGCTTGTTAGATTTAGAAAAAGAAGTTTTCTGTTCTTTTAACATAAAACAAAATACAGGTTAGTACATTATTTTTTTACTGTTCTATGGAAACTAGTTGGGCCACATCAAGGCCTAGTATTTGAACCATGCTCTGATACCACATGTCAAAACCCCAAATTTTCGAAAAATTTAAAATTTTTTACCATAGCATAAATTTTTATTAATGCAGTCAATAACTGTTTGACTAGTTTTATGTTACTAGAATTATAACTGAATGATCTTTTGTTTATACTTATCTTAAAGAATAGTTTCTTTTTCAGTTACTGATTGTTTTCTATTTGCGACCACAAGGTGGGATTGTCATGAAAGACTGGGCTTACTTAGCTTCCGAGCTAACGCAGCAGTTTTCTTCTCTTACAGATATACAGGTAAGATGTTCGGGTCGCGGCAAACAAATCTCTAAAGTAATCAATAACGATTTGTTGTCCAAAATTTATTCAATAAAAGTGTAAACATGCTAGTCAGATTTACCAAGCTTCTAAAGGTAAAGCTTTAACTAAGTTTTCTTTTAAGATCTTACTGCTAGAGAAATGAATTCTACTAGTAAAGATGGCAGCTATTTCTCTATCAAGAAATCAGGATTTAACATTTGTACGGAGTACGAAACCATTGGATGTTCATATTGAATGCAAGTGTAAAATGCAATAGACCTTTCTTTACTAGCAGCAGGCATGGTAGGATTACAACATCGCAATTCCAATTTTTACTTATTCATAATTACTGCATCATGCCAAGGTTGAATTTGTAACTATAACTGTAAAAAGATAAGGAGGTTTAAGTATCAAACCTATACTTTTCTTACTTCAAGCATTTACACATTTTATTACTTGATACAAGTCTTCCCTTAATACTGTAAGAATCTGCATTGTTTTGAAATACTACTTCTATTTCATGGTCAAAATTTGGATAAGAAAAACACCTTTAAATCAATCCTAGATTTATTATACTCAAACACTTCTTATGAGTATCATGGCTATACTATCAAACAAAGAAGGCTAACTTACCCAGCTACTTTTCATGTAAAGACTTCTATAATATCTTCTATAACCCTTGAGCTTGAATTTGATAAAAGTCCAATTCTAACAACGAAGAATGGTTCTAAGACTACTAATAGGTTATCATTCTACTAGCAAGTGTTGAAGATAAGGTCAAGAGTAAACCATAATCAAAATCGATGGATCACATAATTCGATTACTATACTATTATAGACTTTTATAATGCTATGCCTTTTATCTTCAATTGTAAACTAGGGCAATTTGTAATATGAAGTAGATTTATAGACAAACTATGCCATGGTCATTAACCTTACTCCTTGGCTCTTATATTTCATTACAACCAATACAACTCTCCAAACCTAAGTGTACGAGACCAATCGATGAACAAAATCTATAATTCAATGTTTTATAAGCATTATTCTAATGGTTACATGGTTGAATTTATATTGCAGGTGATTTGACTATGGTATATCAAACCTTATGGAATCCCCGAGATATGATTTGGTTTGTGAAATCATTGGAAATCCTGTCGTGGAACTATAGAGTTCCTACCCACTGCATGCAAATAATTTATGGGGCTACGTGGGCTCATCTCCACCATGCACTGGCGTTATAAAAGCGTTTGACTTAACCCTAATAATCATTCCTCCGCTGCCTTAGGGCCTTCGGTCGCTCTGCAAAACCTTCTGGTTCGTTCCACTGCTTGCACTGCCTGATAGCATTTCCCATGCTGGTTTAGTTTCTCGTGGACTTACCCACTGCGCTAACAGGAAGATTATTGTGTCGAAAAGCTTACTGTCAGTGTTGAATGGTGCTTGTTTTACTTAGGGTTTCTCCCTTGGCATCTATTACCCAAACTCGTTATTTTGTAAGCCGTCACCTTAGCTTAGTGCTGCACATCCTCCTCCATCGTGACAGGTTACCTTCTTCTCCAGCGAGCTCCTTCTTCTCTGCGGTAATGAGGGGTTTACCTTTCTTCCTGCTCGTGGTTGTTTTGTTGTTCTTCGGTGGCCGCATTTCTATCAATCTCTAAGGTAAGTTACAGGTTTTCTTTCACTTTCCATTTAAAGTATTAGCTTAACAATTACATTTTTATAAGGTTTTAAAATATTAAGTTGTTCCTTCGTTGCAGGGTCGGACTCCCCCTCGTGGCATGGATGGTGCAAGACTTCGACAGTTGGCTTTCCCCGGTAAGCCTAGTTTATCCATGGCATTCCCTCCTTGCTGGTTCTTAGGGCAGTTATGAGGTTGTTTTTGAGGTGTGTAACCCTCATGGTTACCTTGGTTCAGTTTAGTAAACTTGCACGCTGTTTAAACGAGTTTCACTCTTTGTTTAGCAAGGGTGCTTGGCTGAAGACAAGACTGTGGGTTTTGGGTTTTCGTTTGATTACTATATAAGCATGCATAAGTATAAAGATAATGTACATGCTGTAAGTTTTACTTTTTTCTAAATGATGCTGGTAGCCGTGAGGTGCCAAGGAGATAAAACTCCATCCTCAATACCTATTTTTAAATTTTTTCAGGGTTTACCCTAAACCTGGGCTGTGCGCTGTCCATGCTACTTTTCTTAAATTAATATTAAGTTTCTGCACAGTTTTGAATCCATTACTATTTAAATTTGGCTCAATAAGCTTATCTGTCTTCGTTACATTTGGTTCCTGTGAATTTGATAAAAATACTTGATTTATTTTCGGTTAATAAATCATGGCATTTGCTGGTAGGGTTTTTTACTGCATTTTGAATAATATACTGGGTTAATTATTTTATAAATTGTTATAAGAGTTATACTTGATAAACTATATAGTTTTAAAGTTTTAAATGACATTCATTTACCATCTATGAAATAGGGTAACAGTTCTGTAATCTATTTGAGCTCAGTCTAAACAAAAGAAGATTTAGTAATTAAATAACTACATCCTTAACCATAAATACAGACTAACACAACCAGGTTTTAACTATAGAATCTAAACAATATTTAATTACTCCTACTATCAGTATTGTCTTTTCAGCATAAAGAAGTTAGATTCTTTCAAACTAAAAGAAAAACAATTATAAGGTTTAAACAACAGATACACTTAGTCTATCTTTTCCTTAGCACAACTATTACATTATTCTATATGTTCTTTACAAATAATAGGATTACTGAGAATGACATACTGTTCGAGGGAATAGTTTTTATCTATGTGCATAAACAGTTGTCAGTAAAACAAATAATGTCTTCCGATGTTAAGTAAATAAACAATCTACTATTCTACCATCTCATCATACTATCTTTTTATAATTTTTACCCCTGTGCTGGAGTACGGTCTGGTAAAACCCAGATGTGGAAAAACACAGTGGTCTTTATTCTTCATCAACAGAATTTTATTGTAGCTATCTAAAAACATTTGCATTACTAAACCTGTAAAGTCTTTTTATCAGAACTACAACATAACATTCAACCATTCACAGTTATTAAAAACACAAACAGTCAAGTGTTAGAACCTGTTTAAGCTTTGGACAACAACAGCAATGGGAGGCCATTCCTCCCTACCAATTCCTGGAGAGCGCTCAAACAATGACTTCTCAGGACCCTCGAGCTTGCTCTGGTCTCCCTAGCTGGAACTAGGTGCAGTAAAAGTCAGATACCAGTATTCAAACTCAGTATTAATCCAGAACTTATCAGTAAGTTCTCCCAGCTAGCAAGCTGTAATAAATCAAGTTACTGCAGCATTCCTCTTAGAACAACTTCCTTATTGTTTTTCCTTTTCCCTCAATGAATTTCCTGAGTATCATTCACCTGAATGAATTCTCTCTCGAAAATATTTGAGCAGCCTTAGCTCTCTTCATTGGGTACTTTTAAAAGATTGCCTAGGTCTTTTTGGGTTAGTTGTCATTTAATGAGCCACCTGCTCTGATCCCACTTTCTTGGGGGATCATGACCCCAAATATAGGGAAGTTGCCATCTGCAACTTAGGAAGTGTTTGAGGATGCTGCCACTTTTCTTTTGCCTTCCACCTAGTTCCATCCACCAGTTTGACCAGTAACCTCTTTTCAACAGCTCTCCCATGCTGTTGTCTCCACAATTTATCTATTAATAATAAAATATTCTGAATTACATTCCACTTCTGTTGACTTTGCTGAGTCATCAGTTCCAACTTAGCATTAAATTTAACATAATGTCTCAGGAATATAATTAAAACAATTTACATTATTTTACAAAATTGGGGTATGTGACATACACACCCCCTTAAAATGTAACATCGTCCTCGATGTTACTTAGTCTTCATCCTCTGCAACCTCCTGGAAGAGATTCTGGTATGCTTCCCGCATCTTATTTTCCAGTTCCCAGGTAGCTTCTTCAGGACTAAGGTGCTTCCATTGCACCGTCAACTTTCCAATTGTGCGGTTCCGCAGAGTAAATTCCCTCCTCCCGAGGGTACAATCTGATTCCACCAGAACTTCTCCTTCTCGTTCCACCTGTACAACATTCCAATCAATCACATGAGTAGCATCATGAACATACTTTTTCAGAACAGAAATATGAAAAACATTATGCACTTTCAAGTTAGGTGGTAATGCTAGCTGATATGCAACTTGACCAATTCTAGATAAAATTTCAAACAGACCACAGTAACGTGGTGCTAGCTTTGCACAACTCCCTAATCTTAGAGAGATTTTCTTTGGTCTTATCTTTATAAACACATGCTCACCCACCTGGAACTCTTTGGGAGTTCTTTTCAAATCTGCTTGGCTCTTTTGCCGATCCTGTGCTACCTTAAAATTTTCCTGCGCTTGTTTCACAATCTGTTCCATTTCCTTCAATAATTCTAGTCCTAACACTAATCTATCTACTTGATTATTCCAGGAGATAGGAGTGTTGCATTTACACCCATATATAATTTCAAATGGACTAAACTTAGCTGATGACTGATAGTTGTTATTGTATGCAAACTCTGCTAAATGCAAGTAGTCTTCCCACTTACCTGGCTGGTCCTTAACATACATCCTTAACAATCTTCCAGCACTTGATTCACTCTTTCTGTTTGTCCATCTATTTGAGGATGGAAGGAGGTTCTAAAATTCAGGGTTATATTCAATCCCTTAAACAAGGATTTCCAGAAATTCCCTGTGAATTTAGGATCCCTGTCTGAAATGATAACCTTCGGTACACCATGTAGCCGAAAAAACTGCTTTAAGAAAATGCCAGCTATGTTTCCAGCCTTGTAAGTAGTTTTAACAGGAATGAAATTTGCTGCTTTACTTAGTTTATCTACTACCACCATAATTGAATCATTCTGATTCTGATTTCTGGGCAATCCAGTGTTAAAATCCAAGCTGATTATTTCCCATTTCCAACTAGGAATAGGCAAAGGCTACAGTAAACTGGCTGGATGCTGGTGTTCAGTTTTCACTTGTTGACAATCCAAACATCTAGCTATATACTCAGCTACTTCGGATTTAATATTAGTCCAGAAATATTATTTTCTTAACATGGTGACAGTCTTTTGGTAGCCTGGATGTCCTGAGTAAGGTGTTTTATGAACTTCGTTTAGAATCAGCAATTTAACCTTAGGCACATTAGGCACATACAGCTTGCCTTTAAACAATAAAAATCCATCTCTATTTAGACTATAACCTTTTATTAAACTTTCCGTAGGTTCTTCTTTAGCTATAACTTGTAATTTTTTATAATTTTCATCCTGTTTAATCCCTTCTGTCAGCTATTCATTTAAATCAGAAGGATAAGTGTTGATTACTGCCGTAAAGTTCAGTTTTGCATTTCTGCTCAAAGCATCAGCCACCTTATTTTCTTTTCCTTTTATGTGTTGAATTTTGAAATCATATTCACTCAAGAAGGCCAACCACCTTGCTTGTCTTGCATTTAAGTTGGGCTGATCTAAAAGGTATTTTAGTCCTTTATTATCAGTCATTAACATAAACTTTCTGCCTATTAAGTGGTGTCGCCACATTTTTAAGGCATGTATAATCAGCAGCAAGTTCTAAATCATAAGTTGTATAATTCTTTTCGTGGATCTTTAACTTCATGGACTCATAGGCAATGACATGCCCGTCTTGAGTCAACACACCGCCTAAACCATAATTACAAGCATCGGTGCATACCACGAAATCCTTATTTGGATCTGCTATTCTTAGAATAGGGGCAGTTGTTAATAAGGTTTTTAATTTTTTAAAACTTTCTTCACATTTTAAGTTCCAATCAAATCTCTTGCCTTTCTTCTACAAAGAAGTGATTGGATTAGCTATTTTTGATAAGCCTTCAATGAATCTGCGGTAATAACCGATAATTCCCATGAATGACCTAACATCTGTTACGTCCTTTGGAACTAGCCAATCTTCGATTGCCCGAATATTTTCAGGATCAACTGAAATCCCTTCCTTAGTCACTACGTGACCTAAGTACTGGATTTCATCCTTAAAGAAATCACACTTGCTGAACTTTGCAAAAATTTGTTGCTCTCGCAATTCTTGTAAAATTATCCGTAAGTGTTCCTTATGTTCCGCTTCATTTTTAGAATAGATTAAGATGTCATCGATAAATACGACAACAAATTTATCTAAGTATTTATGCATTATATTATTCATTAGACACATAAAGATAGCTGGGGCGTTGGTAAGCCCAAATGGCATTACGACAAATTCATAATGTCCATACCTTGTTCTAAAGGCTATCTTGAAAATGTCCTCATATTTAATTCTTACCTGATGATATCCTGATCTCAGGTCTATCTTTGAGAACACCGTAGCTCCACGTAGCTGATCAAACAGATCATCTATACGGGGCAACGAATACCTATTTTTAATTGTCATCTTATTTAGTTTACAGTAATCTATGCATAGTCGCATAGTTTCGTCTTTCTTTTTGACAAGGATGACCGGTGCTCCCCAAGGGGACACACTAGGTCGAATGTAATTTTTATCTATTAACTCTTTTAACTGTGATTTTAATTCATTGAGTTCTAAAATATTCATACGATACGGAGCTTTCGAGCTAGGTACAGCACCTGGTACCAACTCAATAGTGAAATCTAGTTCCCTCCTGGGAGGTAATCCTGGAATTTTTTCCGGAAAAACATCAGTAAATTCGTTTAACACGGGAATATCCTCTATTTTTAACTTATCTTTTTCATATTTACTTGCCTCATCTGTAATAGTTACAGCATAGGCTTTACACCCTTTTCTAACTGCTCTTTTAAGTTGTAAGGCAGAAATCTGCCTGATTACAGTTTTCCTAGGAATACCCTTAACTGTTACTGGTTGTTCATTATTATTTACGCATGTAAAGGTTTTATCAAAACAGTTTAAAACTACCTTATGCTGCTCTAACCAATCCATACCAATCAGTAAATCATATGAGCCAAGTGGAAAAAAATTTAGCTTAACAGTAGTTTTAAAATCATTCATAAGTAAGGCACATTCTTTCACATAACATGTTACTTTCCTTTTTGCCCCAGTGGCTAATTGAACTAACCAGAAACTATCAAACTTTTCAACTTTTCAAAGATAATAAGGTAGTTGATGCACTCAGCAGGAAGGTACAGGAGATGCATGTGGCATCTCTTAGTATTTGCCAATCAGATTTAAGGTAGCAGATTGTTAATCCTACTGCTAGAGATGAATTGTATGTGCAAATAAAGGACAAATTGCAGCAGCAAAGTCTTGAGAATAGGTATGAGGGATATAAGTTGGAAGGAGATGGACTTCTTACTTATAAGAATAGAGTCTACTTTCCAAATGTAGCATATTTAAGGAGAGTTGTTATGGATAAGATCCATCAAGCTCCATACTCTGGTCACCCAGGATACCAAAAGACAATTGCTACAACTAGAATGCAGTATTTTGTGCCAGGAATGAAAAAGGACATAGCTGAATACATTTCCAGGTGCATGAAATGTCAGCAGGTAAAGGTTGAGCATCAACACCCTGCCAGTTTGTTGCAGTATTTGCCGGTTCCAGAATGGAAATGGGAATTTATTTCCATGGATTTGATTACAGGACTACCAATGACTTGGAGACAACATGATTCCATCATGGTTGTGGTGGACAAGTTGACGAAGGCAGCACATTTTATACCGGTTAATTCTATGCATAAGACGGATGACATTGCAAAGATCTTCATGAAGGAGATTTTCAAATTGCATGGATCGCCTAAGGCAATAGTCTCTGACAGAGATGTCAAGTTCGCTTCTAATTTTTGGAAGGGGTTTTTTGTGGATTTGGGTACAAAGCTAAACTTCAACACTGCTTACCATCCTCAGACCGATGGGAAGACAGAGAGAGTAAATCAAGTGCTGGAAGACATGCTTCGCATGTATCTGATAGACAAACCAACCAAGTGGGAAGATTATTTACACTTGGTAGAGTTTTCTTATAATACTGGACAGCAAGCATCCTTAGGGATGCGTCTGTATGAAGCTTTGTATGGCTAAAGGTGTAGTACATCAGTGACTTGGGATAATCCAGTGGACAGGATTGTGCTTGGTCCAAAATTGCTCAAGGAAATGGAGCAAGAGGTTGTAAATATCAAGTAGAATCTGAAAGCAACCTCGGACAGGTAAAAAAGCTATGCTGATAAGTATAGGGTGAACACAGAGTTCAGTTTTGGGGATCATGTTTACCTTAGAGTGATGGAAAAGAAGAGTTCCTTGAAGCTGGGAAGTTGTGCCAAGTTGTCCCCTAGATATTGTGGATCATTTGAAGTGCTTGAAAGAATAGGGCTAGTTACATATAGACTTGCATTGCCTACTAGCACTAGAGCTCATAATTTTTTTCATGTTTCTTTGCTTAAGAAATATATACATGACCCTAACCACATGATAAATTGGGATGTGATTCAGGTGGAACTCGAGGGAGAGTTCTGAATTGATCCAATGCGCATCATCGACAGGAAGGTCACCATGCTTTGGAATCGATCCATAAGACAGGTAAAGGTGCAATTGAAGCACTACGGTCCTAAAGAAGCTACGTGGGAGCTAGAGGATGTCATGTGATTGGCACATCCATTTTTGTTCAATTTTGCGGAACACTGAGGCAATGCCAGTGTAGCATTTTGTTCAAAATTTTGTAAGCACTAAGGATAGTGCTATTGAAGGGAGAGGGAAATGTAACACCTCAGTTTTGACCCTGTTGCATTAATGTATATGATGTAGATATTATATCGAATCATGACAAGGAGCTCAAGGCCAAGGTCCCTATCATTGATTGATGCTTGGTATAGAGGCGCTCATGGTTGATGCCTATGGTTTATGTGCTAAGTCGAGCCTGCTTGTAATCATCATGTAAATATGCAATATAATGAAAACCCACAGCCTAGATATGTCAATGCAATGAATATTGAGATGGGGGCATGATTTCCCTAAGGATAAAGGGGTGGGAATGTTAACCTTGAACCTGTTGGGGGAAAAGTCATGTGTCATGGGAAGAACCCATTAGAACTGTCAACTACCCCCCTTTCTTGTATTTTCTTCTACAACCATTTATTCTTCCAGAAGGTGGTTGAGGTAGTTATTGCTTGGAAGGGAAGAGTATGGGAAATTTTGAATGGGGCAGGGCACCCATTTTTGGAGTGCCATGTTTTGCTTTCAAAAACAAGAAAACACCAGAATCGTATGTCAGTTTGACCCTTGCGTTCGTGCCGAGTTTTCCTACTCTCATATTTTGAGAACTGTGAGGCCATTCATTCATTCATTTTTCATTTTGTTTTCATCGCATTCGATAATGGATTCATCACTTTCACTCCTCGGTCGTCATGTAGAAGCGACAGAGTAGTAGAGCCTCCTTCTATGTATGTATCCTTCACATTATGTGAGTGTGTTTCCCTGGACATTGTGGTATTTGCTGTGTTCCAGCATTACTCTGGACTACAAAGCGTATGAGACCCTGATACAAGTGTTCAGAGTAAGCCTGTGATGTAGAGTCTTCCTATGGTTTTTGTGTTGTGAAACCTAGTTCAGGTCTAACTGTGTACGAGATTTAGGAATGGGAGAGACCTGGAATGTGCTAGATAAACCTGATGTGGAGCCTCACAATAAGATAAGAGTGAATGGTGAACCTGCCATGCACATCCTAAAGAGCACTGGAACGGAAGGTGTAGCCTAAGGGACTATTGAGCAAAGAAGGGGAAACTTCCTTGTGTTGGGTGTGTAGGTAGAGAGGGATCCAAGACAGATAGATCTTGTGAGGGAGTCCTTAGCTCTGTCGATGAGCTCACTAGCTTAGCAGTTTTTTTTGCCCACTTCCTTAGAAGCTTGATAAACTCAACTGGGAAGATGAATTGGACGGTAGCTTGTTAAACCCATCTGTTGGCTTTCCTATGCTTGTTGCACCTGACCTGGTAAGTAACCTTTGGCTGGACAGTCTGATAAACCCAACTGCTAATGTTGGCTTGGCTAGGTAGCCAAATAAACCCCAACAGTGAGATGGCTTGAGTGTGAATAGTATGATAAACCCATATGTTATCTTAACTGGTCCTTAAAGTTGAATTTTTGCTTGACTATGAACAGTCTATGAAACCCAACTATGAGATGGCTTGGCTGAGTGGCCTATGAAACCCATCTAAGGGATGTTTTTCCCTTGCATCCTGATAAACCCAACTGTGTTGGCTTGGCTAAGTGTTATTTCACCCTGGCTATGTATGAGTCTGCTAGTGTTCCCTTATCCTTGTAGTAAATCATGCCCAGTGTTAGAATAATCAACCCATAGTATTTACCCACTTAGACATTAATTCATTTATTTTTGTCTTATTTGCCTAGTCCATGAGTCCCACCATGTGCAAGTTGCTAATTGCCTATCCATAGAGGTCAAACTTGCCATTATTGACTCATGTAGTGCTTGGGAAAGCCTTAGGAATCAAATCTTCTTTATTCCTGGCCTCCTAGGCGCCCTTCTACTTTTTCTGCTTTATTGCCTGCTTTTTCAGTGTTTTAAGGCACATAGGAAAGCAAGACTAGGTGAGGTGAATCAGCTTTGTTGCCTCTTCCTCCTCCACTCTTTCCTCCATGCAAACGCATGCATGAGCTGCCATTTGACCACTCTTTATCTTGCCTATGCGCCCTTGCTAATTCGTGGGGTCCTTGATAGACTTGGGATCATCTTTTTACACCTATGGGGGATTTGCCTATTTTGGGTAAGCCTGCTTTATGCTAGATTTGGATGCTTCCTTATGCATTCGATTTGCTCATGTATTCTATATATTCAGCAGCCTATGTTATTACAGGGTTGGCTATTGTACACTCAGTTAATATAATTTTGTGTTACAGCTCCATATTCAGTCTCCATTGTTGATAATTTTGCATGATCAATTGTTAATTGTTGTGGGTGAAATTAATCTACTGCAGGCCTGAATTTCTACACCCAGCTCAGGTGTGGAAGTGTTGCTAAGAGATTAAGGATCACACTGGTCTATGGTTGGGTGGAACGTTGTAGTGAAATAGCTGGTTGTGGGACAAGCTTTCTTCAAGATAGGTGTTCTTATCCACATAATTCTCTGTAATTGTAATGCTTGCATTGTATTTACTTGATTGAATGTGATGAACATGTTACTATGTTGATTTATGCTTTGTTTTCTGAGTAACTGAAATTATAGGCATGTATGTAGGGTTTTTTCCTTCAATGCATTTTACTAAGTTGCAGGGTAGATTGGCCAGTTTGGTAATGGCCTGGATGATCAAATAGATCCAGAAATTCAGTTGAAAAGTTGAGTTTTTTGCTAGAAATCCTCATTTGCGCAGTTTGCAAGATTAAGGATTTTGCTGGATGTGAGATGCGGGACGTCGTTTCGCAGATTTTGGTTTCCGTAGATTTTCCTTCCGCAGCTTGTGGGATGCGGAATGTCGTTTCGTAGAATTTGGGTTCCATATATTTTATTTCCGCAACTTGCGGGATGCGAGATATGGGATGCAGGATCGCGGTGTTGCGATTTCCATATTTCCAATCCTGCAAGTTAATTTTTCACACCATCGATCTTCACGGGATAATTCTCCGCCATTGTTATGTTTTCGAGGTGGGATGCGGGATGCAGGAAGTGATATCAATATTTTGTGTAACTTTCGACCCCGCACCTCGGTATTTTTACACCGTTGATTTTTCTGGGTGAATTATGAACCGTTGATTTAGATCTGGTCTGCGAGATCAGTTACGGTCGTTGATTTTCATCATGTTTTCTCTTTGTCATTCGATCTCCTTTGATATCCTTCCTTTCAGATCATTGGATTGATCCATGGAAGACAGAAGGGAGCATGACAGTGATGGAAATGTTGAGATGTGGTTCACGACCATGCCCTATGTTTCGATGAACAGTGAAGGTTCTCAATGAAAATTTTAATTCCGCATATTGATGGGGTATGGGTACATGACATATTGCATGATCCCATTTCACATGGTGTTCATTCTATTGAGGTACATCTTGATTCGTAGTTAGTCTTTTCACATCTTAATGGCTTGTATAGCATTAGGGATCCGACATTATTACGAAGATTGTTACATGTTATATTGCTAGAACAACAATTTGAAAATATAACATACATTCATGTTCCAAGAAATTTTAATCAAGTTGCTGACTCATATGTTAAGTATGTGTTAGATTGGCATTTGTTTCATATACCATAAGAATATCACAAACATACATTTTACACACGTGTAAATATAAATAAAATTTATCATCATAAAAAAAATTCATTAAACATCCAAAAAGTGACGTCATAATACATAAGTGTCATAATACAAAATTGGGGCTTCTGAGCCACCAACATATAATACACAGCCATACAAAAATTAATACACTCAGGTCTCTAAGCCTAAGGTGGAGGGGGGTTCCGATCATGATATAGCACTACGTCTCTAGTTAGCCATCGAAAGAGTCAAACCCATGCTCGTGGTACACCAACCACCTGGCGCTACATGGCCTCAGGCAAGTCCTTGACTTGCGACATGGGTGCCCTGTGTTTCAAATGAACAAAGTTTGTGTGGATGCTTTGGAGCGTCCTCTTCGCATCTGCACCCATGATATCATCTCCTCTTCCCCTTCATCGATGATGAGGGAAGCCTTCCGGACATCGTGGTCCTACATCTACATATACATGACATATTTTCACTATATGTCGTCACACCAAAAACATGTCTTTTGAGTCAATATATCAACAAAAAAATTTTAAATAATTCAAAACTTAAAAAGTGGGTTTTTGGTTCTTTACCTATGTCACCATAAGCTGCTCCTGGTGGTAGCAGCATATCCAGATCTCCGCAGAAGTCTATCCCTACATAGGGGTACTCGTCTATGGTGACGATCTGTCTCCACCGCCATGGAAAGAAATATGATGGGTAGGGGTTAGCCACCCTACCTCCACCCAGTCTATGCATGACATTCACTCGGCGTCATTGGGCTAGATCCCGAACTCCATGTGGAGCAATTTCTACCCTAGAACTTATCCTTGGAACCCACTCGAAGAAAAAAGTGCTCAATATACTGCCAAAACCAAAGTTTTGCACCCTTCCCATCTTGCAGTCATTGAGCTGATGTTTCATGTTGCTCAACAGCATTGTACTCTAGTCATACACTATAGTTTTCATGCACTCTATCGCATAAAACATCATTGGCCACAGGCCTGGTGGAGTGAAGCCAACCCTGCAATCCTTCCTAGTGCCAAAAGTATGGCCTTCATCCCCAGAATCTAGATAGAGTTTGTCGGGATTTTACTCCCAAACTTTTTCATCTCCGGAAAGTAGTACACAACAATGTACTCATCTATGGTCAACCCGCCTCCTGGACCATGAGATTGGAGGTTCACCATCTCTCCTCGTTTGGACAAACCAGTGATAAAGTATATGTCCTCAACCTCAATGCTGAGTAGCATCCCATCTATCTAAAATGTCTCAGATTCTGGATCCCAATAGTCTACCAATAGCTGGAGTAGTATTGGTTTGGCCCTCAAGCTTCCAAGACACCAAAACTTGTCTAATCCACATGCCCACAATGCTTGTTGGGCCATGAGATCACCTTGCACTACTTCCTCAACATCACTATGCTCTCTTTCCCTCCACTCTAGCACTATCCTGCACAAAAACCAAGTTTTTTTTATCAACATTTTCCCTTTAAAACCTTATTTGCGGCCCTATATGCGATTGTTCTCAAAACAACCATATATGTATGCGGCTTTTAGTGCTTTTTTCATGTATGGTGAGCCCTATACGCAGAAAAAAGTCCTATTTCTGCATGGACCAAAATGCACAAGTATGGATGGCTCAAAAAATGAAATAGACCATGAAATTAAAAAAAAAATGGATCAAAATGAAAGAGGAGGGCATGAGAATTTACCTAGATCAAACGGGGAGAGATTCCGCTAGATGATGCTCATGGAATTCGCTTTTGAAGTTTTGAGCTCAAATGCATTATGTTGGGTAAAAATTTCAAATGGTATGAAAATTTTTTAAATTTTCACTATTTATAGAAAAATTTTGAAATTTTTACCCACTTTCTATAGTTTTTGACCATGTTGGACTGTTTGAACTAATTTGATGTTGTAGGAGTCCATTTTGAGTGCAGTTTGACTATGGATTTGATCTTTTTGTGCCTACTATAGGTATTATTTCTAAACTAGCATATAGGTTAGGTTTCACATATGTTTGCACTTTGCATAACCTTATGACCATTTCATTCTGACCTTAGGTATGAACCCATTCCATCTTGTCACGAAACCTTCTTGCTGCTTTTAGAAGTGACATTATGTGAATGGTAGAGCTTTACCATACATGGGTACCCTAGTTAGATCCTCTTTTGCATTTGGTGCCCATGCCAACATTCTTCCTTTAGGGTGTGGGAGTCCTTTATATAGTACTACCATGACTTTGAGCAAGAGATTCATACTCCTCTTGACCTTTATGCTGGCCTTTTCCCCAGGACTCCCTTGTATATGTCAAGTTGTAATTGCATTATAATGAGTTTTGCTTGCCTTATTGAGTCTTATGCCGGCTTCCCTAACTTTGATTATCAGCCATATAGCCCGAGCTTGTCTAATGTCTAGCCAAGCAGAAACTTTAATATATATCTTTTGCAGCTTGATTTCCCATTTTTACTGGGAGGGGACTTTCCCCCAAGTGTCGTTATCCTGCACATGTCTCCTTGCATTGAGCATAGGTATGTTCTGCTACTTGGAACTAGTTTGTTTTCCCCTTGACACTCGTCTCCTCCTAGATTTGTAACAATAAAGCATTTTTATTCTTTTTCAAGATTTTTGCAATATCTGAAAAAGTCCAAAAAAATAAGAAAACCAAAAATCCAGACAGGAAAAGATGTTATCTTTGGTAGCATTCGAGTCATGTCTCCTTCAAACAGAGCACTGTATATCACATCCGTTGTTTGGGTTAGTCATTTGAATTTAGGAGTTGTACTTGTTTCTTTGAGTTTATCTCCACCGATTGGTTAAGCTTCCAATCCCTATGGAGCCTCTGTTGATGCCTCATGTGTCACAGAGATATCCTAGTTTTGTATATCGAGTCTATGCTACCTACATTCAGTCACCATTCGCATTTATGCTCTTGTTCAAAGGAAGTTGAATCCTAAGTCAGCCATTCCTCAGTTGTCTTGACTTTGCATGTCAGCCATTCCCGATACTATTACTGGTTCATGCACATATTGTTCAAGTCCTTCCACATTATACAGCGTTGCTGAGTACCTCATGTTGGTTGATGGGGGATGCCTTAATGCCCTCCTTCCAATATTCCATCCCATCGACTTCAGATCATTTATTCTCACGTAGGAGTCTAGATTCCTTTGAGTTCCTTGAGACTTATAATCATCAGTGGTAGGTTCTCTCGCCATCGACAGTTTTGGGAATACATCAATGTCCCATGATCGATGGATTCTTTCAAGTGTTCGACCTCAACACATTAATTCACAGTTGTTATATTGCACTCCGGTACCTTGATTGCCATTTTCATTATCGGTGAGTGATCTCACGTCTATTAACAGTATAGATCAATTACCGATAATCAAATGATGGACTACTATGTTTGATCTTGACACCTTTATTTTCACATAGTAGGACATGTACTCGTAGTGGTGTGTGTAGAATAATTTCCAGATTGGTGGAATTTCGCATATGCTACCTCCTTGATCGTGCTAGTGTTCATGAGATTTCAGCTCTCGTGACTTGATTCTAGTATATGTCAGATATCTTCAGCCATTATGGAGATCTTGATCCATTGTATATCTTCAACTTTCAGGGAGATTTTGATCATGTGTATATCTTCATCGTGAAGATTCTAATCTATTATATATTGTACATGGCGATGATCACACATGTCATATTTCGTATCATGCATATTCATGGCCATTGTACTCTTATGTATCTGGGACTGCTGTATGTATTTGCACTCATATGCAAAGTTTGATTATTGTACTATACTATTGGATGGCTGATTCTTCCACCTGGTTCTTCATCACTCCACTTATGGGATGGATTTATAATGTATTTTGGCCATCATGTTACCCCTCTGACTTCACACATTAGGGGGCATTTGTTACAACTGATTTTACCACACATGGTAGATCACACATTTATGGCATTCCCTATCCCTATGCAAACTCTTTGGACCCCATGGACTATTTTTGTACCTTTTATGTTTCCAATATCATCCCTAAAAACACCTGTTATTTGATGTACATGATTCTTAATCCATTTCTCGCATATATATGCGGATATTACCCTTAAACCCGCATACATCGGGACGTGTGCAAAAGGCCAAATAGTTTTGGAGTTTTCCTTGATGTGGATCCGAGTCACTTGTCTTTTGGCCTTCCATATGCCTTGATATCACTCGGATTTGACCTTCCATTACCCCATTAAATCACTATATAAGGAACCCTTTAGATACATTGAAGAGGAGGAATTGAAGAGCAAGAAAACTATATTCCATTGTTTTCATAGCTTTCTTATACTTGAGTCTGCATCCCTTTGCCCCTTGGAGCACTTTGTGTTCTTCCCAAGCTTGCCTTTGCTTGTGAGCTTGCTATCGAGGGATGGAGGATTGAGGTGGTGGAGGCCCAGGTGGAGGACTCAGTTTCTTCGGCTCACAGACGTGCTGACAGAGGTTGTCACTTATGTAATATATGATTTATTTAGTAGAAATATGTTTTCCTTTCCAATGATGTGCATTTATATGATTATTGAATCCATTGATGCTTTTAATTGCTTATACATTATTTATTATATATTCTAGAGTAGGCCTAACACTATACTATATAGAATTCTTGTCTTGTTTGCTTTTGTTGAGAGAGAAAAATTTTAACACAAGTGGGATTGGAAAAAGCTCGACGAGGATCTACATCAACCGTCCGAAATAAGGTATGTGTCGAGATCCTTTATTGTTATATGTTCTATTTCTCTTGCATATTGGGAAGGGATTAATTTATGTGGTTTCTCTGTCTGTTGTGGTACACCCCAAGCCATAGGAATATTTCTCCGTAACATCAACCTAGAGTTTTATCCATGGACATCATCATATTTTAAAAGCAACTTTTATCCAAGAGTTCGAAAAAATTCTCAACTGAAATATTTCTCAACTGAGAGTTTTTGGTCAAAAAGCTTGTAAAGTATCGTGTAGTTTTCCAGAATATACAATGGCAAGTCCAAATCCCTACCAATTTCAAACATTATTTATCAAACTAGTACTAATGGATTCACCTTCAAATATAGTTTGTAATGATATAATATTTTTTTTTTTCATTATTAATCTATATTTATTAATTATTTTTTCTAAACTGTATTGTTTAAGAATTTTATAGTTTTGAAAATCACCTGTAATGAAAATTCAATATCTCCAAAATAGAGACACCAAAAAAATGAAAAAATCACAAGAATCTTCCTCACCTTGTCATCTTCAAAAGGGTAGTTTTAGTTTTCTTGGTAATGGAAAAATAAAAAATAAAATTCATGGGCACCAACATGTGTTGATACAACACCATTTCTTTGTTTTTGTGTAATTTTGATAAATAATAAAAAATAGTGATTAAATCTAAAAAATATGAAAATAAAGTCTAGAATAAAGTGCAATCAATGTAGATTCTAAGTACCCCCACGTAGGGCATTGATCCATTACAATCCAAGTAGTTGATTCATAATTCCAAACACCTGGAAAATGGAAAGGACAACCATAATGCATGTGGTCTATCCATACTCTCATTAAGGTTTCATTATTTCTCATAGCTAGCAACATGACTAAGTTTGGAAAGGTCGACTTGCTCAAGCAAGATTGCAACTTTCTATCCTACTTCGCTTCGCACAAGCTAGTGATCACTTAGGCATTCATGGTGATTACACCCCACCCCATTCTTTGGGCCTAGATCAAGTAATGAATTAGTTTATTATAACACTCAAGAAGTGAGTCAGTTATGATAGTATTAATACCCCTCGTCGCCACCATTTTCTCTTATGCCACTTCTCTTAGTGGATTCTGCATCTTTCGACCTTTTCCAATATTTGCTCATGTTCTGTTTGTCGCATCCCTAGTTTTGTCTCCACCATGTTTTGTTCCAAGAACCGATAGAAGAATACCGTTGCTGGTCCCTGCCTTCCGCACATGCCTCACTTATTTTGTGACATGGAGAAATAAAATTCTTGTTTTGAGAGTAAGGTCCCTCCATCATCCAAATATCACATCTGTGATATGGAAAATAGTCTTCGAGGTCAAGGATGAATGCTTGAGATAGGAAAATTGGTTGATGAATTGGGTTATATGGTGGAAGAATCGAGCTCTAGATGCACAAAGGAGACATGTTACACTAAAACCTTGGGTTTACTTTGGTATAAAAAGGCCTTACTAAGGAAAGCAATTTCAGATTATGAAGGCAGTCATTTTCATGAGAACTCTTAGGATGTTAGCCTACACACTCACATGGATCATTTGGAGGATTGGATTCACCGACTCACTAAAGAACATGTGGATTTAGAAGTTTGGCCTCATGCCAATATAGATGTTCTTGTACACATATTAACTAGTAAATACTTCACTTGTGCCATGAAAAACCCTCTAGATACAGAGTTTATTTTTCATCGGGATCCTTTGCCATCTAAGAATGAAGAATCGTATGGAACCAAAAAAAAATTTCCAAGTGATGAGAATCTTGCTTCGACCCCCATTTTCAATTCTTATGATGATTAGCGTGTGTCTAAATGGACATCTCTTTAGGTATGATCCTATCTATCTAGTATCGTCTGGATTTTCTATCTCATTTTGCATCCATAACCCCCACAAGTGGGGAAATTATGGATAAACTTAAAAATCTTTTCTTTTACAGTTGGTTTAGTTGCTTGAGACTTATAATGGTATTTACTTTGTTTTCCCTTTTTCTGGGATAAAGAATAAACAAACTTTGTCATTAACATCCTTAATGATACCAATGGGGAGGTACCACATACCAGGTCATGATGGGAAGGAAGTCTGCTTGAATTTATCTCAAGGTTCGTTGCATTTCTCACATAATTCCCTTACCCTGAGGCAAGAAGGTCCCAAGAGGAGCAATGGATTCCTCACCACCTTTTTCATTGCTTACCTCCCCACATAATGTGTTGGATATGGTTTCATTTCAAGCGACAAAAATATGTCAATGTGTTTCTACACGGTGTTGGTGAAGGAACATTGGTTTTATATCTTGGGTTATGAGCCAAGAATATTCACCCTTTCGCTTGGTTGGTTTTGGTTCATCTCGAAAGAAATTGAGGATACTAAGCGCATGTTAAGAGGATTATTACAATAAGATTCATCTGTTTTAAAATTGAAGCACTAGATGTTTATTTGACACGCGCATGAAAATGTTCTTCAACTATGTAGTGTAGGTAAAATTACAGGGTCTTGCCAACCAAACTGTGGTCGAACGATGTCTTTCAAAAAAATTGGTGAAAACTTTGATTTTTTCCTTAAAGTTGACTTAGGGTTCCTAGAGTTTGGCATTCTTTCAGTCGCTAAAATATTGGTTGAGTTGGACCTTGAGGATAGGTTGCTGAAAGAAATGGACATAAAGTTGAAGGGAAAATCATGTTTTCAACCCATTGATTATGATGGTATCTTGTTCAAATTTATTTGTTTCCACTGGTATGTTATTCTTACTCAAGATTGCTTATTGACATTTAAGAAAAAGATATGGGAGAGGAAATTCTTGGGTATTCATGAGTATGATAGACCTTATTTAAGCAGATTTTCCTTGGATTTTAAGCATGGAAAAAAAATGTTATGTTTGTTTCTGGTTCAGTTGTTGGAAAGTATTATGGAAAACACAAGGAATTTATTGTATTCTTCCCTATGGATGAACCATTGTTCTTTTTGGAAGAGAATCATTTTTTAAGTTCTCCCGAGATCGTACCTTTAAAGATCCAAAGCTCCAACAATTTACTTTGGAGCCACTTCAGTGTCTACTAGGTAATAATTGTTTTTCTTCCCTCCTTAAAGCTCATGTTTATAGTAGTCCTAAGGGTTTCTGTAGTGCTGAAAAATCAAAGAGTCTCCATAAATAAATGAATGGTGTATATTTTTTCTTTTATCCGGGAATCAAACCCTTTTGATTTGTTTGGGGATCATCCTTCGGGTCTGTTTGAAGTGGTATGTTCCTTTTGTGGGCATAGTAATTTTGGGGCTTCATCTATCCCATATCTAAAGGAATCATGTCTCTGGTTAGTATGTTTCCTAACCCTTTGTGTTATATTCTCAACAAGTTAATCTATAATTCATGGTCTATTTTTTTCAAAGGAGATGTCTCCTTTTAGTGGAAATTTAGTTCCCTTGCGTAGTTAGGTGACATAAACCCTTGATTATCCCTGAAATTAACAAATACCCATGAATTAAAATCTGAATCCAATTTGTCTCATAAAATTCAGGTTGGATTTCCTTTGTTGAATTTTGAACAATCTGATTTTTTGGGGTCGATTGACTCATTGGGGTTCACTATTATGTCTCTTTCCAATATCAACACTGGATATTTTTCTACAAGCCCACATTTGCAGGTGTATGTTGTTTCTATTTTAGGATATTATTAGCAAGGTTTTGATTCATATCACTTCTTAAGTGAGGAATATTCCCCTTTGATTATCAAGAAATACAATGGTTTCTTTTGAAGATCAAAATATAGGATTAAGGGGTCCAAGGATTAGGGTTTGGAGGGATTAAAGATCAATATAATACATATCCTAGGTTGATAGTCAGATGATCCATCATGGACTCGGCGAGGTCTCATGTAGCATTAGAAGTCAGCATGAGAAGACAAAAGAGTTTGAAGGGGTTTCCTAGAGCATGCAAACCCAACTCTAGGTTTCCCTAATGCCATATGTCTCCCTCAATTGTAGAGGGTTATGGATTCCCTCTAAAAAACTTTCTCTGAATAGGTTAATCAATGTGAATAGACCTGATGTTATTATGCTACAAGAAACTTTAGCTATTGGGGATCAGATTATTAAGGATCTCAAAATAATTCTATATGAATGGGATTTTGTGTGTGACAATGCTACTGGTAGGTCAGCTGGTTGAATTATTGGATGTATTACTAACATATTCTCTATGAACTAACAGTTGAGGATATACTATTGGTCTAGTAGCTGTATTGTTTTCTAGATATGTTGGAATAGCATTCACTTTTATGTAGATAGAGCCATATCAATAGAGAATGGATTATTGGGACATATTTTTCAAATCCAATTTCTTGTTAGTGGACATACTGATATTGGGCGGTGATTAAAATTTCACCCTTGGGGAGGCATAAATTTGGGGACATTTGGCACAGAGACATCCACTTGCAGAGTACTTTAGTAGAAAATTGACCAAGTGTTCTCCAGTGGATGTTCCTTTTGTTATATTTTCTTAAGATTATAGCAGTATGTATTAATTGGATTTATCAATAGGATCACTAGAAGATAGACAAACAATAGAACAATAACATGAGTATTTTTCAGCCGAAAAACCCAGCAACCTTCGTCTAGAGATAATAATTCTGAGGTCAATGTACAATGAAGAAAGAGAAAAATATGGAAGTATCTTCCAAAGATGGAAACCCAAAAGATAGTCTTCTTATTCAGTATATGCAAAATTCTCTCTCCCAAAAAACTGCAAACTTCTCTTGTGCTGATGTGTAAAATAACAAGGAGGGGTGCCTCCTATTTATACCAATTTTCCACTAATAATTTAACTGGGGCCGACTTCTCTTGGGGGAGAAACACAATTTATATTTTTTAATTTTTATTTTAATATTTATTTTGATTGCTTTTCTCCCCAAGGTATACATTGTTCTTTCTAGGGTTTGTATGATTGATTACAATAAGTTCATCTCTTGTAGGAGGTACAATACAAGAACAATAAGAATAGCTTCTAAAGTTGCACAAATTCCAACAATCCCTCTCAATAAGGAAGGTATTCTTCACTCTTCATCAACATTATGATCATTTGGGTTTCATATGTACATCTATACTCTCTATATCAACTATAAATGTACTAAAGGTTATCTTTATGAATTTGTTCTATCCAGATGTCTGAGAAAAATATTCCGCTACATATCCATCTCTACTGCCGATGGAATACTTCCATGCCTGGATGGATATACTGGATGAGAAAATGTTTACCACCATCTACTACCTGATCATCTCATATGTCAATGGGGTACTCCCATACACTGAGAACTTAAACGAGCAAATTTGCACAACCATCTATTTCATGTTCGTCTCATCTACTAATGGGATACTCTCATGCTTGTCTGAGAATCTGAACAAATAGAGGTACATGTCCGACTCATTTTCTGATGGGATTTATCCCATACATGGATGAGCACCTGGAAAAGCATAGGAAATTGTGTGAACCCGACCATATACTACCTGTCTGTCTCATTTGTCGATGGGATTTCTCCCATACTTAGCTGAGAACATGGATGAGCAGACGTACCTGGGTCAAAATGATGATAAATTTCTCTCAGTCGTATCTCCCTCTCAAGGAGGGATGTGTTCTTTTATAATCCAAGTCCTCCCCAAAAGTATTCAAACTTCACCCTAGAAAGAGACTTGGTCAGAATATATGCACTGGTCATCTGTCTGAATATACTATAGCTCAACCGCACCTTTTTGCACCATATCACGTATGAAGTGATACTGAATCTCTATGTGCTTTGACTTGTCGTGAAATACAAGATTTGCGTACATTTGCACACAACTCTCATTATCATAGTGAATCATGGTTGGCTCTGGAATCTATCCAAACTATTGAATATTGTAACTTCAAAGGATATTCTAAATGTTTTCTATTGATGTAACCCAAGGGAGATGTTATTATTCCTCTATAGGGGTGTTTCTATTGTAATTGTTCATCATAGAGTCATGAGGTAAATCCTCAATTATAATTCAGGTCATTAGTACCTTAATGAATAATATAAAATATTGTTTTGAGTCTTCCTAGGTGAAGTCGGCCCAGATAATTTAGTGGGGTCAACTTGTTTAGGGAAAAATTCATTTGGCTCAATGTGTATAAATAGAATATTTGTGCTTCTTATTTGAACATAGACTCACTCACTTGTGTAGTGCATAGGAGAGAGAGAGTGATAGAACAACAAGGAGGATAATATATTTTTTGGTGTTATATCTTATACATCTTATATACAGGAAGTTTTGTTGGGTTTTCTTCCCCTTGAGGGTTTTCGAGGATAAATATTGTTTCTATCTTGTGATTGTAATTTTTTTATTGATTCTGCATATGCTACTGCTGTGAATTTGGATTGAACACTAATTTTGTCTAGTATAGCATATGAAATATTAGCATGGTATCAGAGCTAGCCTAAATAGGAAAACTTTCATAAGGTGAAACTCTCTCTCCTCCCTCTCCAAAAGAAATTAGGGTTTCTGCAAATTTTGGAATTTGGAAGATCTACTTGCATAGAAATTTGTGCCTCCCTAGAGTGCATCTATTGAACCCGGATCAAATTTCTTGGGTGGTTGAATCTCTGGGAAATCCAATCCCTAGTTTGATCTTGAACTAGAAAACTACAGAAAACCAGAACCATAAATTTTGCATAGTTGCAACCTCGCAAGTAGGATTTGAAGGGTGAATATTTGGGATCTTCAAAAATAATTTGGACCAACAAACTCACCTCATTCAAGTGCATCTCCTGGTAAGGTCAGTTTTTCATTTTGAGAAATGTCAATTTTTAGTGACCTACTGGACAGGAGGGCCCCAAGCACTAAGCTTGAGCATAAACTGGAAGGAATAGAAAACTTCTTAGCATGGAAGTATAGGGTTGTTCTCATTCTCATAGAGAATGGACTTGAGAAGTACATAAATGATGAAATTGAAAAACCAACAGAAGTTGAAGTTAAGGATAACCATGAACAATACCTAATCAAGGCAATGAGGATCATTGTTGATTATATTAAAGATCACTTGATCCATCAAGTGTCATCTAATAAGACACCAAATCAAATGTATGATGCACTTTCTGGAATATATGAGGGAAGTAACATTAACAGAAAGATGAATCTGAGAGCTCAACTAAAGGGTACCAAGATGATTAAAGGATAATCAATTCAAGATTACTTCACAGGGTCTCCTAGTTCAAAGAGAAACTAAGTGCCATTGGAGACACCCTTGATTAGGATGAACTAGTTATGACTGCTCTCAATGGTCTCACTAGACCTTGGGACTCATTCATACAAACTCTATGTACCATAAAAGAAAGTATGAAGTTTGACATAGTATGGGATTTTTGCATTCAAGAAGAAGGTAGAGTAGCTAATAGAGAAGCTCTACTCAGAGAAGATGATCAGGCTCTAACTATCCATTTTAAAGGAAGAAAACAAACAAAATTCAAGAAGGGTAATCATAAACCTTCCAAGAAGAAGTTTCAAAATAAGAAGAAGGTTACTCAAAGTATCAATGCTACAATTGTCATAAGATAGGACACCTTGTCGGAGGGTGTCCATTACCAAAGAAGAAGAAGAAGAACAAGAGACATCATGCACATCTAGTTGAAGATGAGGATGAGGAAGAAAGACCTTTAGAGACTAACAAATGAAGAAGATGTAGATGAATGTGTATTATTCTCGTCACTCTCTAGGTCTATAACACCTAGAGAATATACATGGATTATTGATAGTGGTGCTTCAAAGCACATGACAGGGAAGAAGAAAACTCTGCCAAGACTTGAAAAAAATAACACTCCTCAAAAGGTATCATTAGGATATGGCTATCAATATCCCATCAAATTAAATTGTGAACCAAGCTACAATATTGACTCTAGGACTTCGATGAAGATGAAGGAAGTAAAATATGTAGCAGGTTTGAAAAAGAATCTACTTTCCATCTCATCTCTAGATAAGAAAGGATATATAGTTTATTTTATAGATGGAAAAGTACTTATGTGATTAAAAGGAAAGACACTTGAATATGTTGTTTGGAGAATAAGAAGGAAGATTGTATAAACTCAAAGTACATCTAGAGACAACCCTTGTCCATGAGACTACTAGCTCAATTGAACTGTGGCATAGGAGGCTTTCTCAAATCAACTACAAAGCACTACCTTATGTGAGCAAGGTGGTAACATGGTTACCAGAACTGAATATTGATCATGAGGGAGCTTGCAAAGGATGTGAAAGAGGAAAGAAAATCAAGAATCCCTTTCCGAAAAGTGAAACAAAGACTAAAGGTACATTAGAACTAATTCATTCTGATGTATGTGGTCGTATGCACTCCATATCGTTAAGTGGATATGAATATTATGTCACATTTATTGATGACTATTAAATAAATACATGGATATACTTCTTGTAGAACAAGAGTGAAGTATTTGGGAAATTCAAGGAATTCAAAGCCTTGATAGAGAACCTTTCAGAAAAGAGAATCAAGATATTGAGATCAGATAATGGTGGAGAATACACTTCAAAGGATTTTGAAGCATTATGTAAGGAGGAAGGAATCAATAGGGAACTAACCACTCCCTATAATCCCCAATATAATGGTGTTGCGGAAAGAAAGAATAGAACTATTATGGAAGCAGTGAAAACAATGATTCATGACCAAGACCTCCCCATGCACCTATGGGATGAAGCATCAAGAACAATCATATATGTGCATAATAGATTATCTCATAGTGCTCTTAGATTCAAGACTCCTGAAGATATGTATACAGGAAAGAAACCTCAAGTGAGCCATCTCAAGATATTTGCTTGTCGAGTATATGTGAATATTCTGAAAGAGAAGAGAACCAAGTTGGATCCTTTTGGAAAGAAGGGAATATTTGTTGGATATTGTGAAGTCTCCAAAGCCTTCAGAATATACATTTCAGGATTTCATCATATCGAGATTAGTAGGGATGTAACATTTAAGGAAGAGAAAACTCTTAATAAATAAAGAAGGCATCATCTTGAAGAAGTACATGAATAGGATGTACCTCCCAAAACGGTAGAAGCTAAACCCTGTCCTGAAATAGTAGCATCTGAAGATCATGATATGCTAGAACCTTAGGAACCCCCTACTATGGATATCTCTCAAAAGATAAAACTTGCTTGGGTAAGAGAAATCATACAAGAAGCAAAGAGAT
>LPNX010923833.1:0-95377 GCA_001517045.1 Pseudotsuga menziesii | reverse complement strand
TAATTAATGCTCCACTGATGTCAATTAAACTTAGGATAGTGGTTTAACTAGGCCAATTTGACCGAAAGAGTGTGTATGATGGTAAATGTCTCCAACAATATGGAGCCTCAGAAGGATCCACAAGAATAAGCAAAATCTCAAATCGATGTTCTAGTTATGTATCTTTGATGTGTGACCTTATAGATCAATAACCCCCCAGCTATGAGGAAGATGCATAGAAGAAAGAATGGGTTGAAGCAATGATGGAAGAATACTAGTTAATAATGAAGAATGATGTTTGGGATATAGTACCCAAACCAAAAAACAAAAGTTTGGTATCTTCAAAATGGATCTACAAGATAAAACATGTTGTTTATGGAAGTATTGAAAAGTACAAGGAAATATTTGTGGCTAGAGGATTCTCTCGAAAAGAAGGGATTGATTATAAAGAGACATTTTCTCTAGTATCAAGGTACACTTCCATCATAACCATCATGGTACTTGCTTTCATGATGAAGTGGGACTTACACCAGATTGATGTAAAGACAACCTTCCTTAATGGTGTGATTGAGGAAGAAGTTTACATTGAAAAACCACAAGGATTTGAAGTCGGAGACAGAGTGACTCATGTATGTAAGTTGAAAATGATTTGTATGGATTAAAGAAAGCTCCTAGAGCTTAGTATGGTAGAATAGATAGATTCTTTAAAATCTTGGGCTTTACCAAGAGTAAAACTAATCCTAATCTTTACATGAAGGTTATAAATGATGAACCAGTCATACTATTACTGTATGTGGATGATCTATTTCTGACTGGAAATGAGAAATAGATCACAGAATGCAAGAAGAATCTAGCTGAAGAATTGGAGATGAAAGATCTTGTATTGATGCATTATTTCCTAGGGATGGAAGTGTGGCAGAGCCCAGAAGGAATCTTTCTTAATCAGAGAAACAATGCAGTAGAAATCTTGAAAATATTAGATATGTTGGATTGTAAATCCATGGCCACACCCATGGAAACCAACCTGAAGTTGTTGTATGATGAGACATCATAGTTAGTGGATATGACTCAGTATAGATATATTATTGGGTCATTAATGTATCTAATGAACACAAGGTCAGATATATGCTTTGTTGTGAACACCTTAATTTTATATCTAGTTAAACCTAGATGGGTTCACTTAATAGTTGCAAAGCATGTGATGAGGTACCTAAAAGGTACAATAGACTTGGTACTTTACTATGGTAGAGATCATGACAATAGATTATATGGATATACGAATTCAAATTAGGAATGAAGTGTCGTAGATAAAAATAGAACCTCAGGTGGATGTTATTGTCTAGGATCTGCAATGATATCTTGGTTTAGTAAGAAACAATCCAATGTTGCTCTCAGTATAGTTGAATCAGAGTACATAGCACCTCTCTCCGCTAGTTGTGAAGAGATATGGATTCAGAAACTGATGTTAGGACTATTTGACATGGATTTGGACACCACAGTGAGTCTTTGTGACAACCAGAGTTGCATAAAGATGACAGATAATTTGATGTTCCATGATAAATCAAAGCACATAGAAACATGATATTTTTATATAAGTGATATGGTACAAAAGGGAGCTATAAAACTCCAGTATTTGAGTACCAATGAGAAAGTTGTTGATGTGCTGACCAAGCCTCTATCTCGAATAAATTTTGAATATTTCCATGACAAACTTGGTTTAGTTCGAAAAGACTTTCCTTGCAAGGAGGAACAGTTATGGTACTACAAATAATGAATATATGGACTCTCTTCGGAAAGGAGGAACAAGTAGAAGATATGGAATCTCCTCAGAAAGAAAGAACAGGTCAAATATATGAACCGTCCTCGAACAAAGGGGGGGCTAGGTTGATAATATGGATCCTACAGGAAAAAGTGAAGTGATGATGAGACTGGCATTGGTGATGGGATGAAAATGATGCTCCAGCATGAAAGAGATCAAGTGTGCCTAAATATGGTGACAAGGTCTAACATTCACTTGTGGATGATAGCATCCTCTCTTTAGGATGACATGTATAACACTATGTTCATGAGAGTGGTCCTTACTAGCTAAGGATGGCCCTATAGATGTTACTCTCGCATGGAGAGTACCCACATTAATTTTTGGATACCATAGAATAACACTTTCTCATGAGTGGTCCTAACCTCAGTGGTAAAGATGTTCTACAAGGGATGACATTTACATGCAGACGAGATCTGCTTTGCAAACATTACTCTTTTTTGGAGAGTTTACCTACATTTATATGTAGATTCCATAGAATAAAACTCACTTTGGAGTGTTCCTAACCTTAGTGGTATGGATTCTGTATGATGAGTCCTCATGGACATTGTATTATAACACTCACTTGGGAGTGGTCCTAACCTTTGTGGTAAGGATGTTCTACGATAAGGGTCGACATTTATATGCAGTCAATATCTACTCTGTAGACAATACTCTTGCATGGAAGAGTATTAATACATGTATGTGTAGATGTTATAGTATAACGGTCACTCAGGAGTGGTCCTAGCTCTAATAGGCCGAGGATGGTCTACAATGAGTCCATACAGAAGACAGGGCTTGCATCTAGGTGTGTTTGAGATATACATCCAGTTGTAGATGATTTAACTGGTCAATACTATGGACCCTCCCTGTTAGGGGGGGTAGGCTTATGGAAAATTGCATCATCCTTGGACCTCTTTCCTAACGCCATAATGAATTGTCATCACACAAATAGATCATGTGTACTACATGTAGCATGGAAAAAAATGATCAAGTACATCGAAGTGCGGGTGCAAAGGATCGAAAGGATCAAAGTGTTGCTGCAAAGGATCGAAAGGATTGAAGTGTTGCTGCAAAGGATCGAAAGGATCGAAGTGTTCTTGCAAATAATTGAGAAGATCGAAGTGTTGCTGAAAAGGATCGAGAATATCGAATTTATGATACAAAGGATCAAGAAGATCGAAGTGCTTCCACGAAGGATCGAAAGGTTGAAGTGTTGCTGCAAAAGGATCAAGTGATCATGTAATGTAGAAGATGAAAACATTGAAGAGTAACTATTCCAGTTACTGATTATGAAAAAATTCTATGATGTGTAGATGTATTACCTTGATACTATTGAATATATTGTCTCTCGATTCTCCTATAGTATATGATGATGTCGTCAGTATAATAACCTTCTCGTTAAGGGGGAGTGTTGAAATATTGTAACTTCAAAGGATATTAAAAATGTATTTTACTGATGTAAACCAAGGGAGATGTTATTATTCCTCTGTCAGGGTGTTACTATTGTAATTTCCATCATAGAGTCATAAGGTAAATAATCCATTGTAAGTTGGCTCATTAGTACCCTAATGAATAATATAAAATATTGTTTTGAGTATTCCTAGGTGAAGTTAGCCTAGACAATTTAGTGGGGTTGACTTGTTTAGGGTAAAAGTTAGTTGTCTCAATGCATATAAATAGAAGAGTTGCGCTTCTTATTTGAACATAGGCTCACTCACTTGTGTAGCGCATAGGAGAGAGAGATAGAACAACAAGGAGGAGAATACCTATTTTGAGGTTATATCTTATACATATTATGTAACGTCCCCGACCCTCTGACCAGTGAAGAGGACATTACCAAACAATCAAAAACCTCCGGGCAACTAGATCCATAAACACAAACATGCATAAATGCTGATATAAAATGCTTAGAACATAAAATATGCTAAGATGAGTAAAACATACAAGGATGCGTAGTTACTCAACATACAGTGGAAGCAAACATATACATTCCAAAATCAACATGTTCATCATTAAGGTTCATTAAACATTAGACAGTAATGTAAATGCAGAAGCAAAATGGACAAGAACATTAATCTTATAAATATCTTGTCCCGCAACCAGCTATGTCGCTCCAAAGTTCCACCCAATCATAGGCTAGCATGCTCATAAATCTCTCAGTAACACTGCCACCCCTAAGTTGTGCCTGATTCCCCAAGGAATAAGGGTCAAAGAAGGTTTACACATAGCCAAGGTTACACAAAACAGCCAAGTCAACACAGTTGGTTTTTTCAAGCCGTCAAGGAGCTAGGAAAGGCTAAATGCTAAGCTGGTGGTCTCAATGGAGATCCAAGGATACCTACACCAGAGCTAACCTGACTTCTAAGACATCCACACACCCAACACCAAGAATCAATCCCTTCTCTACTTCATAGTCCCTCAAGCCCTGACTTCCCTTTCCAATACTCTTCAAGGATTGTGGAGAAGAAAGCCAGCAGTCTAATTCTGTCGAAGTGTCTCCCAAACACCAGGTTTCTCAAGCATACCCAGCCTCTAATCCTGCTCTAAAGAGTCCAAATACCAACCACTGCATACTACAATAAAACAAACAGGTCACATCTCTGTGAAGAAATTAAAGATAACAGGGTGACAACCCAAACGAAAGGGTGAACACAGCTCAGGTCAGACAAGACATTCAGAGTTTTTCTTGCCCCTAGCATGGCCAAAACAACTCAATGGCACCCAAAAGATGATTGCATTCATAGCAACGAGAAATGTGGGGGAAAACCACGACAAGCCATAGTTTCAGGGGTAGAACAGCAACCAATCTCACGGCTAAGCCACGAAAAACATTACATAGCCTGAAAATGAGAGAGAAGTATGGTTCTCAATCTTGGACAGAGGAAAAACAGGTACACAGACCACAAAACCATGAGGGTAGCACACATACACATAGTCCAATAATACAAAAGGAAAATTGATCCTCTTCACAGGCCAAGGGAAGAACACGACCGATCTCACAGTGAAGAACCATGGATACCTTTCACAGTCCAACAATGTAAACAAGGTCAGACTCTCTGTGTGAACAAAAGAAGAACAGAATGACTCGCTGTGGAAGGAAAGACAGAACCACCTTATGTGAGAGTGATCCATACCAAAACTTACGAAGCAATCACTAGCACTTTTTTTCTCCACATTCAAATTCTGGTGACTCTCCCTTGTTCCCTACTGGATAAGCTTTCCAATGCCTATCCACATGCTTCATTCTAAACTTGGGTGTGAAAACCACACCACTTCAAAAATGCTGCTTTTCACCAAATGTATTCTGGTCTGAAATGTCAACTTCAGCCACCTAGGGTTTTCTTCCTGCTGAAAAATCCAATGAGAATTCACTACAAAACCCACTAGAACACTAGTTGGAATTTGCTGAGAAAAAATCCACTTTAAAAGAACCAAAATTTCCTTTGGCCCAATCGGACCCTTTTCCAACTAAATTTCCAACGTTTCGGACCCTTAGTGGACTAGTCTTCCGACACTTTGGTGACCCAGATGACTAAATTCTCCTGTGCTCATCGGGGCCCCATCAGCTTTAGGTTTCTGCTGTATCGGCAGTTCCCTCGACTATATTTCTCCAATGTAAGCTTTTTGGATGGCATCGACGATTCCAAGGACTATTCATCAAGTCTCTTTTCCACCGTATTTTTGGCATTTTGGCGATGAGATCCACTAACTTTCTCCATGGTTCATCGACGGTTTGTTCACATGTTCCCTTCTGACGTGTTAGACTTGTAGTGGTCTAAGCTTTCGATCTACATCGGTGATCGGATCCTCTACTCATCAAACAACTCGTTCTCTAGGATTCTGCAACAGTGATTCACCAACCGTTAATCTTTTTCAATCAGCGCTTAGATATTCTAATATTTTTCAGTCATGTCCATCAGCGGTATGATCCTCTAAAGTCCACCGATGTTTGTCGCCGCATCGGCGAGCCAAACAACTAAGTTTTTTTTTCCCTGACGTCTCCAATACTTAGACAAATTTTTCAAAAAATTTCCTTCTCGAAACATTTTCTTTCCTTGTCCGCTGCATCAGCGGTCTCAACAACTATATTTTTTGAAGTATCGGCACTCGGGTGCACTAACATCGGGTGGTTAGTCTTCTAAGCATCCGCAACGGCGGTTTACAAACCATTAAATTTTTTTTATCCTCTATAAATCTCCAATGACATCCAGCGGCAGGCTCATCGTCTAAATTTCGCTGATGGCCAATGGTTTTCAACACTTCAACAAAATTCTGAAAATTTTCTTCTTCCTTCCATGTCGGCGAACCCAACAACTAATTTTCGCCGACCGCATCGGAGGTCCGAATGACTAAACTTTGCCGACGTCGAAGGTCAATATCAGATGTTTCCTTAACTATATTGAGTCGGCGTTTTGGCAGTCTTCGGCTGATCTCCACCGAAACTGCGGCTCCCGCATCCACTAAGTTTCGTCGACGGCTGAAAATTCCCATACTTAGAAATTTCTTCTGAAATTTCTTCTTTAGCCTTCCTTCTGCTAGTTCATTGGCTCAAACTTCTTTTATTCCTTTCCAACGTATCGGCGCCTTCACTATCTATCTGCTGCGGCATTGGCGGTCGAGGACTCTATCCATCAGAAGGATAGTCCACCAACTGACCACAACGGTGGGCACACGAACAACTATACCTTTCTGATGTTCATCGAAGATTCCATCATCTAACTTCCACCGATTGTTGATGGATTCAACACTTAGAAAAAAATTTACAAAATTTTCTTCCCTTCATCTTTTCTCCCGCAACGCTCCATCGGATATTCCATCTACTATTTTCCGCCGAAACTGTGGCAAATCCATCAACTACTTTGCACCGCCGTTTCGATGGTATTTCCTCTCCTTTTATCGTCCGTCGGTGGCCCGTATTAGAGGGCCTTCTGACTAAAACTTTTGCTGCATTGGAGGAGCGATCCTCTAAACTTTTTCGATGGCCGACAGTCTAGATACTTAGAAAATTTTCTGAGATTTTTATTCGGTGGTCCCCATTGGATGGCCTTCTGCTTAGGTGATCCGATGCATCGGTGGGACTTCGGACTAGGTCCTCTGACGATCCGATGATCCCAATACTTAGAGGAATTTTCCAAAATTCCCTTGTCATGCACAGGTTTTCTTCTGTTTTTTGCTGGGCAAAAGGAAACCTGCCTCTGGTAGCTAACCTTTCATGGCCCGTTCAAGCCCATGCTACAACCTGGCTCTGGTACCATACTGTAACATCCCCAACCCTCTGACCGGTGAAGAGGACACTACCAAACAATCAAAAACCTCCGAGCAACTAGCCCCATGAACACAAACATGCATAAATTCTTATATAAAATGCTTAGAACATAAAACATGCTAAGATGATTAAAACATACAAGGATGCATAGTTACTCAACATACAGTGGAAGCAAACATATACAATCCAACATCAACATGTTCATCATTATGGTTCATTACACATTAGACAATAATGTAAATGCAGAAGCAAAATGGACAAGAACACTTATCTTATAAATATCTCCTCCACAACCAGCTACGTCATTGCATCATTCCACCCAACCATAGGCTAGTGTGCTCACCAATCTCTCAGCAACATTGCCACCCCCAAGTTGGGCATGATTCCCCAAGGAATAAGGGTCAAAGCAGGCTTACACATAGCCAAGGTTACACAAAATAGCCAAGTCAACACGGTTGGGTTTTTCAAGCCGTCAAGGAGCTAATAAAGGCTAAATGCTAAGCTGGTGGTCTCAATGGAGAGCCAAGGATGCCTACACCAGAGCTAACCTGACTTCTAAGACATCCACACACCCAAAACCAGGAATCAGTCCCTTCTCTACTTCACAGTCCCTCAGGCCCTGACTTGCATTTCCAATACTCTTCGAGGGCTGTGGAGAAGAAATCCAGCAGTCTAACCCTTTAGGAGTGGCTCCCAAACACCAGGTTTCTCAAGCATACCTAGCCTCTAATCCTGCTCTAAATAGTCTGAAGACCAACCACTGCATACCGCAGTAAAACAAACAACTCACAGCTCAGTGAAGAAAATAAAGATAACAGGGCGACAACCCAAACGAAAGGGTGAACACAGCTCAGGTCATACAAGACGATTCAGAGTTTTTCTTGGCCCTAACGTGTCCAAAACAACTCAGCAGCACCCAAAAGATGATTGCATTCATAGGAACGAGAAACATGGGGTAAAACCATGACAAGCAACAGTTTCAAGGGTAGAACAACAATCAATCTCACAACTAACCCACAGAAAACATTACACAGCCCGAAAACGGGAAAGAATTTCGATTCTCAATCTTGGACAGGGGAAAAACAGGTACACAAATGACAAAACTGTGAGGGTAACACACATACACACAGTCCAATAATACAAAATAAAAATCGATCCTCTTCACAGGCTAGGGGAAGAACATAGCCGATCTCACAGTGAAGAACCACAAATACCTTTCATAGTCCGACAATGTAAACAGGGTCAGACTCTCTGCGTGAACGAAGGAAGAATAGAATGACTCACTGTGGAAGGAAAGATAGAACCGCCCTATGTGAGAGTGAGCCAGACCAAAACTTCCGAAGGAGTGGGATCGTGGGAGAGTGGAGTGAGTGTGGAATGATTTCTTCCCTATCCCAACGACATGAAGAGGAAGAGTCCACTGGTGGAGTGGGCACGTGTACAAGGAGTGACAGCCCTGCCACACCCACCACTACTCAGCAATAAATACTCCCAACTAATAGACATCATAGGTTTAAATGGGTGGTCGACACATGGAAAACTCCCAATGACCCCCACGGGTTGGATAACCCCCCCCCCCCTTAACCTTAGGAAATCATGCCCTTTTCATTTAACGTTGCACCATCGTAGCTAGCTGTAGGTTTATTTTAATTGATGTGCATATTTACGTGATTCCCAAAACTATAATGTGCCGGATAGCATGATATACCATCGGCAACGATCCATATTACCGAAACATACACAACCAAATCGATGGGGGGCTTTTGCCTTTAGCTCCTCACCATGATTAATTACAATATATACATCATGTATCATTTAATGCAAACGGGGTCAAAACCGGGACATTACATATTATACAAAGGAAGTTTTGTTGGGTTTTCTTCGCCTTGTGGGTTTCCCAGGATAAATATTGTGTCTATATTGTGATTGTGTTTCTTTTAGTAATTCTGCATATGCTACTACTGTGAATTTGGATTTAAAACTAATGATATATATTCTATCACATGAAATATTAACACAAAAAATCATGCAAGAAGTTTATAAAGCCAAACTACTTCTCGGGTTGTTGAACTAGCAGCCATGTACTCTTCCTTTATAAAACTGAGAGCTAATGAGTTATGCTTCCTACTACAACAACAAATTATTACAGAATCTAGACTGAAACAACATCTTGAAGTTCTCTTCATATATGTAGTGCATCGGACCCAATCTAAGTTTGTAAACAATTTCAATTTCAACTCACATTCTAAATCATATCGTAAACCATACCCCACATTGCCACGTAAGTATATGAGCACATGTTTTGCAACGGTCCAGTGAATCTACCTCGGTTCACACATGAACTTACTAAGGCCATTCACAAAAAAACAAATATATGGTCTAGTGTTTCGTAAGATACATCAAGTAACCAATCAATTGGCTATACATAGTTGGATCAATCAAATTTAAATCTGAAGTAGAATCTCTCATCTTCTTCAAATTTGCATCCATCGGAGTAGCGATGGACTTGTAGTCCAAAATTTTGAATCTCTTCAGTATATCTATGGTGTATTTTCCTTAACCTGGGAAAATCTCCTTTTGCATCTACCATACTTCTAATACCAAGAAGTAATGTATCAACAATTTCATTGAGAAAGGCTTTCTTGACGACAATCTAATACAACTTCCATCCCATAAATGAAGTGATAGTAATGATCGATCTAATGGAATTATATCAACCCATAAGAGAAAATTACTCATCATAATTGACTCCCTCTTTTTGAGAGAACCTCTGGAAACAAATCTTTCCTTGTATTTTCAATTCTCTCATCTTCTCCATGCGGAGATTCATGCTCCTCTGCATTCTGCAAAAATATGTCGTGCCCATCTGGGTTTTTTTTGGCTTACTGCCATATTTGTGGGAGCATCATCTTGCTCAACTGGATCAATGGGGCTGATCAGTTTATTCCTTTCTTCATAATCCCTCTTAATTTTTGGATGGGGATATGATCTCATCTCTTCATCGTCATCGAATCTCCATATCTGATCCTCTTCCTTTTCGGATAGCCATTTCTTCTTCAAAGGTTACATCCCGACTGAATTTGATTTTCATCGATCCTGGGATGTATATTCTATAATCCTTTGAAGACTTGAAATATCCCACAAATGTTCCCTTGTTTCCTGAATATTCTAACTTGGGCACATGAATGTAGACTGGAAATTAATTATCCATATTGGTGACGACCAGGTTCATCAAGGATCATTTGAGTCACAACAGCAGCATCATTAGGTTTTTATTATATGTAATAGAATAGAATCCTTGTATTTGAGAGATAACTCCCTCTGTCTCTCATAATTCAGTTGAGTAAATCCTATTGAATTAGTAGATAGACTGACATTCATAGAAGCCTACCACTTCTAATCACCAAATCTATACATGAGATCATTCTGGGTCTGAGAGTCATAATACATGCTTCTAGAGGCTTTCCACTTCCGTTACATCCGTATATCATTGGGATCACTTTTCCTTGTAGATCATGGCATTCCTTATAAGTAAAATCATCTAATATAGTTAGTAATATTTCATAATCAATGTACTAACAAAATAATGTAGGAAACCTTTTAGCCAACGCTTTGACACAACACATGTAAGGCCATTATTTGGATATTTATGGTCTCCATTATAGAATACCATTAAGAGTGTGTACTACTCCAGTACGTTATAAAGGAGTTGTCATCCTATATGGGTTTTGTAGGATGATAGGCTATTTAATTACCTGAATTTAGAAATGTAGATCTGTGAAAAATCAAAAACAACCAGATATAATCTACTTGAGTGTGTAAAATCAAATACTTATCTTTTGTAGTTTTGTGGGTGGGATTCCCACTGTCAAAGTCCACTAATCTTCATATTCTTTCTTGATGATCATCACATTCTGGATCTTTGTATCATTTCTTAGAAGAATAACTATGAACGATCATCCTTCCTTGGGTCATTGTGAGGAGGTTCTTCTTCTACATCAACAGTTGAAGCTTCATGTTTTCTTTGGATTGAACTTCGGCAGTAACTCACATAATGACCATATTTATTGCATCTGTAGCACTGTATCTGAGATAAGTTCTTCTTGATTTGGAATCATTCTTCCTCTAGTGAGGTTTGTCTTCTTTGGCTTCTAATTTTAGGACCTTTGCATTTACACATTGTAATAGGTCATTTTATTCTAGTGGAAGAAGAACTTTATATTTCCAAGGGATGAAGTTGGAAGTTCCTTCCAAACGATCTTTAACCTTCATGCTGATCATCTTGAATGTAGGTTTGGATTTGAAGCCCTAGCAGAGACTAGGTCAAAACTTAAGTTTTGTATTTTTAGAAAAATGACTCCACAGATAAATGTGCCCTAGAGAGGCAAGTTCAGAAGAGGTAGATTTGAGCCAAAACTATGGAGGGAGTAGGTCAGAAATTGAAACCCTAATTTATATTGCACCTAAAGAATTAGGTCAAAATTTTAAAATTATCTGTCATGTACCCATACCCCATTATGATGCAGAATTAAAAATTTCATCGAAATCCTTTACTACTCATCGAAACACAGGGCATGATAGTGACCACATCTCGACATTTCCAACACTGTCATGCTTCCTCCCATCTTCCATTGATCAGTTCGATGATCTGCAAGGAAATATCTCAGAGGATATCGGATGGCGGAGAGAAAACACAATGGAAATCAATGATCATAGATGATCCCGCATTCTGGAACCAAAACGACGGTTTAGAATTCACCCACAAAAATCAATGGTGCGGAAAGCCCGAGTTGTGGGGTCAAAAGTTACAAAAATCACAATCTCACTTTCTGCATCCTACATCGGAAATAGACCAACGGCAGAGAATCATCTTGCGAAGATCGATCGCATGGCGATCTGAATGGCGGGATTGGAAATTATGGAAATCGCGACAGCGCAATCCTGCATCCTGCATACCGCAAGTTGTGGAGAGGAAGCTGCAGAGGGGAAATATGTGGAATCCAAAATATGCAAAATGACATTCTGCATCCTGCAAACCTGCAAATTTGCACGAAGGAGGAATTCTAGCAGAAAACTTACCTTTTCCACTGAATTCTTGGATCGATTTGATCATTCATACCACTACTGATCTGGCCATTCTACCCTGCAACTTAGTTTGAAATGCACTGATGGAAAAACATACATAGATTCCTATAATTACAATTATTCAAAGGAACAATGCATCAATTCAACATAGCAACAGGTTCATCACATTCTATCAAACAATTTGCAAAACAAGAAATACAATTACAGAGAATAACATAGACAAGAACACTTATCTTTGAACAGAACTTGTCCCACAACTAGCTATGTCGCTGCAACGTTCCACCCAACCATAGGCTAGTGTGCTCCTTAGTCTCTTAGCAACACTGCCACCCCTGAGCTAGGCATGATTTCCTCAAGGAATAAGGGAACACTAGTAGACTCATACATAGCCAAGGTGCAATAACACTCACTCAAGTCAACACAGTTGGGTTTATTAGGCTGTAAGGGAAAAAATTCCAATAGATGGGTTTCATAGGCCACTCAACGGAGCCATCTCATAGTTGGGTATCACAGACTGAACACATTCAAGCCAACCTTCACCTTTAAGGACCAGTCAAGCCAATAGATGGATTTGTCAAACTGTACACAATCAAGCCATCTCACTGTTGGGTTTATCAGGCTAACTAGACAAGCCAGCATTCACAATTGGGTTTATCGGACTATCCAACGAAAGGTTACACACCAGGTCAACACACAACAAGACACAGCCAAGCCAATACATGGGTTTATCATGCTTCCAGCTAAGCCATCTTTCCTGTTGGGTTTATCAGACTTCCAAGGAAATGGGCAGGAAGAACTGCTAAGCTAGTGAGCTCATATATAGAGCTAAGAACACCTCCACAAGACCTATCTGGCCTATATTCCCTACTGCCTACACACCCAACATAAGGAATTGTCCCCTTCTCTACTCCACAGTCCCTCGGGCTACACCTTCCCTTCCAATGATCTTCAGGATGTGCATAGCAGGTTTAATAGCCACTCTTATCTTATCATGAGGCTCCGCACTAGGTTTATCAAGCCTTCTATGTCTCTCCCATTCCTAATTCTTATACATAGCTCAGACCTGAACCAGGGTGCACCACACAGCAACCACAAGGAGACTCCACAATACAGGCTTACTTTGGAACACAAGCAACAGGGTCTCATACACTCTGTAGTTTATGACAATGATGCAACACATCAACCATAGTCTTTCCAAGGGAAAGACACTCACAGAATGCGAAGGATATACATAGGTGGAGCTTCATGGCTACCAGAATGTCACTAAACACTTGCAGAACTGTAACATCCCCGACCCTCCAACCAGCGAAGAGGACGCTACCAAACCATCAAACAAACGAGAAACTAGCCCCATGAACATGAACATACATAAAATGCTGAAATAAAAGATTAAACATCCAAAGTACTAAGATGCATACTTTGGATGTTTAGCAACATTCATTCGTATACATGTTCATCATAGTTCATTAGCCATCAAATATAATTATAGAGATGAAATAGACAAAGATACTTATCTCATAAAGAGCTTGTCCCGCAACTAGCTAGGTAGCTGCAACGTTCCACCCAACCATAGGCCAGCGCGCTCATCAATCTCTCAGCAACACTACCACCACTGAGATGGGCATGATTCCCCAAGGAATAAGGGACCAAGCAGGCTTACACATAGCCAAGGTACACAAATCATCCAATCCCACACAGTAGGGTTTATTAGGCTATCAAGGAGCTGGGAGAAGCTAAATTCTAAGGTAGTGAGATCCTGGAAGAGCTAAGGATGCCTACACCAGAGCTATCCTGACCTCTAAGACACCCACACACACCCAACACCAGGAATCAGTCCCTTCTCTGCTTCACAGTCCCTCGGGCCCTGACTTTCCTTGCCAGTGCTCTTTCGGGGTTGTGGAGAAGAAAGCTAGCCATCTAATTCTGTTTGTGTGTCTCCCCAAACCCAGGTTTCTCAAGCATACCCAACCTTCAATCCCACTCCACACAGTCTGAAGACCAACCACTACATGCATGCAAAAAATCCAACAGTTCATATCTCTGTGAAGAAGGTGAAGACAACAGGGTGACAATCCCAAATGAAAAGGTGAACACTGCTCAGGTCAGATAAGACGATTCAGCGTTGTTCTTGGCCCTAGCATGGCCAAAACAACTCAGTGGCACCCAAAAGAGGATTGCATTCACAGCAACGAACAATGTGGGGGAAAACCACAATAAGCCATAGTTTCAGGGGACGAACAGCAGCCAATCTCACAGCTAAGCCACAGAAACATCACAAAGCCCGAAAATGGGAGAGAAGTTCGACTCTCAATCCTGGACAAGGGAAAAATAGGTACGCAAACCACAATCCGTGAGAGTAACACACATACACACTGCCCTCGGCGTGAATGGATTACACAGTACGATAATGGGAAAAGGGAAAACGATCCCCTGCATGAACGGGAGGAATAATAGATCCACAAACTAGCACCCATGAGAGAAGGGAGAATGAACCCCCAATCAATGGATTATAATCCATTTTATCCCCACTCTAACTGAGGAAAATGAGCATCCCACGATCCAAGAGAGTGGATAGATCGGTCTGCATCCGAAACAACGCGTGAGGATACCACTCCCAGCTCGTGCATGACTGAACCAGCTGGTGGAGGCGCATGGGGGCAAGCCTTCCACCCACCCCTACTCATCATTAACTGCCTCAACTTAAAATTGGTCTAAGGCTTGACACATGGCTTTTCCCCAATGGCTCCCATGGGTTAGACAATCCCCCCCTTAACCTTAGGAAACCATGCCCTTTTCATTTAATGTTGCACTGTCGTAGCTAGCTATAGGTTTATTTAATTAATGTGCATATTTACATGATGCAAAACTATTGTGTGCTGGATAGAACGATATACCATCGGCAACGATCTCGATTGCCGAAACATAACACAACCAAATCAATGGTGGGGATTTTTCCTTTAGCTCCACACCACGATTAATTACAACATATACATCATGAACCTTTTAATACAACAGGGGTCAGAACTAGGGATATTTACAAGAACACGAAGGATACACCCAAGAAGAGCTATGATGGTACCACAATGTCGCTCTTCAGGAAAACAAAGATGGTGGTGAATGAATGACTGTCTAGATGATGATCCAAAACATCCCATAGCTCTCCTAAGTGAGATTAAATCCCAAAATGTGAACGCATGGGTCAGAAATTGCATATGGTTCTGGTGTTTTCTTGTCTGTGCAAGCAAAACATGACATCCCAAAACTGGGTGCTCTGCCCAATTCGAAATTGCCCATACTTTTCCCCTTCCAAGCAATAACTACCTCAACCACCTTTTGGCAGAATAAATGGTAGGGAAGAGAATACAAGAAAGAGGGTAGTTGACAATTCTGATGGGTTCTCCCTGTGACACATGGCTTTTCCCCAAACTGGCTCAAGGTTAACATTCCCACCCCATTATCCTTAGGAAAATCATGCCCCCATCTCATTATTCATTGCATTGACATAGTTGGTTGTGGTTCTTCATTAATTTGCATATTTACATGATGTTTACAAATGTGCTTGACATAGCACAGAAACCATAGGCATCGACCATGATTGCCTATATACCAAACATTAATCAATGACAGGGCCTTAGCCTTGATCTCCTTGTCATGATTCAATATAATATTTACATCATATACATTAATGCAGCGGGGTCAAAACTAGGGTATTACAATCTCATAATTGAATTATGTATTCACCAAAATATGCACCCTCCTTAGAGTGAAATTCCCAAGGCTCTTTTTTTTCCAAAAGGTTGAGTGAAGACCTTGAAAGATGAAGCCCTAGTTCCAAAAGGTTTTCGATAGAGTTCCAACAATGGATTCTTCTAGCATTGCGTTGAAACCATGTTTGTTTTTCTTAAGAATATAGTAGTATACCTTAATTGCATTTATCAATAGGATCACTAGAAGATAGACAAAGAACAGAACAATAACACGAGTATTTTTCACCTGTGAAACCCAAATGGGAGAAAACACAGCAACCTTCGTCTAGAGATAATAATTCTAAGATTAGTGTACAATGAAGAAAGAGAAAAAGATGGAAGTATCTTTCAGAGATGGAAACCCAAAAAAAATTCTTCTTCTCCAGTATATGTGAACTTCTCTCTTCCATAAAACTACAAACTTCTCTTGTGCTACTGTGTAAAATAATGAGGATGGGTGCCTCCTATTTATACAGATTTCCCACTAATAATTTAACTAGGGCCGAATTTTCTTGGGGGGGAAACATAATTTTTATTTTATCCTTTATTTTTCGTTCTTTTCTCCCCAAGGTCTACATTGTTCTTTATAGGGTTTGTATGATTGATTAAATTCCATCTCCTGTAGAAGGTGCAGTACAAGAACAATAAGAATAGCTTCTGAAGTTGCACAAATTCTAACACCTTTGGTGCAGATGAATCTAACTTGGAGAAATATGAGAGTGGGTGAGGCCTACATTGCTAAAAGACTTAATAGATCCATCATTAATGAAGGAACTCTTTGATATGCATCTCATATTCGACAATGGTTTGGAGTGGGAGATGATTCATATCACCATCCCATCTTTTTCAAACTAAAATACAGGATGAGAAAACTACTTAGTCCCTCTAAATTCGATTTAAGGTGGTTCAAGGATATAGAGTTTAGAGAAATTATCAGCAAGGATTGTCTTCCACTTGATATTGATAGCCCTGCCTCTGCAACTATTGAATTCAACATTAATATTAAGAATAGAAAATATCTGGTTGTCCCTTGGATATCTCAAAAGAGATCAGATCAAAGTATGGAACTAAAGAACATAGAGGCAGATCTAGAAGATTTTCACAATAGATTCCCTAGTGGATATGCTTCTGGTGATCAACGACAAGAAATTATTATATTGGAGAAAAAAAGAAGACGATTATTATTGGATGAGGAGGATTCAACCAGGCTACAAATAATAGCTATATAGTTACAACCAAGGTGACAACAACACAAAATATTTTCACAATTTCATCCAACAAAGGAAAAATGAAAATCCAATATAGCAACTACAAGATGAGGAAGGAAATGAATTTGTCGGATTCCATGATCTGAATAATTTGAGAGTAAATCATTTAAAAAAATTCTATAAAGAATATCAAGGGATATTCTATGTAACATCCTCGACCCTCTAACCAGCAAGGAGGACGCTACCAAACAAACAAAAACCTCTGGGAAACTAGCCCCATGAACATGAACAGGCATATAATGCTGAAAACAAATGCTTAAAACATAAAACATACATAGATACATAATTATTCATCATACAGTAGAAGCAAACATACGTTCATTCTAGCATCAACATGTTCATCATGATCCATTAGACAATAGACAATAAATGTAATTGCAGAAGCAAAATGGATAGGATTGATTATCTTAAAAAGAACTTGTCCCGCAACTAGCTATGTCACTGCAACGTTCCACCCAACCATAGGCCAGTGTGCTCATCAATCTCTCAGCAACACTACCACCCCCGATCTGGGCATGATTCCTTCAGGAATAAGGGTCAAATCAAGCTTACACATATCCAAGGTACACAAATTAGCCAAACCCACACAGTAGGGTTTATCAGGTCGTGAAGCAGCTAGGAAAGGCTAAATGCTAATCTAGTGGCCTCAATGGAGAGCTAAGGATGCCTACACTAGAGTTAACCTGACTTCTAAGACACCCACACATCCAACACCATGAATCAGTCCTTTCTCTGCTTCACAGTCCCTCAGGCCCTGACTTCCCTTTCCAATACTCTTCAAGGGTTGTGGAGAAGAAAGCCAGCAGTCTAACTTTATCTGAGTGGCTCCAAACACCAGTTTTCTCAAGCATACCCAGCCTCTAATCCCACTCTCAACAGTTTGAATACCAACCACTACATACCGCAGTAAAACAGACAGTTCACGGCTCTGTAAAGAAGATGAAGACAACAGGGTGACAAACCCAAACAAAAAGGTGAACACAGCTCCCGTCAACAAGATGACTCAGAGTTCTTCTTGGCCCCAGGGTGGAAAAAATGACTTAGTGGTAACCCAAAAAGGTACTTGCATACACAGAAACCCACAACCAGGGGAAGACAACAACCCCAATCTCACAGTGAAACGATGGCAACATTACATAGTCCACAAATGGGAAAGAAACCAAACTCCCAGCATGGATAGGGGAAAACGTAGATGTAGACCACAAAACCAAGAGGATAACACACATACACATAGTCTGACACTACAAAAGGGAAAACGATCCTATTCCCAATTCAGGGAAAGAACATAGCCAATCTCACCATGAAATCCCCTGAATACCTTTCACAGTCCGATAAATAAAACTGGTCAGACTCTCTGCGTGAATGGAGGAAGAATAGAATGACTCACTGTGGGAGGAAAGCAAATCCATCGACTAGTGATCGATGAGAGAAGAGAGAACCAACCCCCGCCTGCATGAGATGGTCAAGACAAAAACCATGGTGGAGAACCCAAAACGTGAGTGGGAGAGTGGTGACCGTTCCCCTGCCTCCACATCAGGAAGAGAGAGCTTGCTGGTGGAGTGGGTGCATGGGAAAGGACTGATAGTCCCGCCACACCCACCACTACTCAACAATAATTGCTCCCAACTAACAAATAGTAAAGTTTAAATTGGTGGATGACACATGGCAAACTCCCAATGACCCCCACAGGTTGGACAACCCCCCCTTAACCTTAGGAATCATGCCCTTTTCATTTAACCTTGCATCGTCGTAGCTCCTTGTAGGTTTATTTTAATTGATGTGCATATTTACATGATGCCCAAAACTATAATGTGTCGGATAGCATGATATACCATTGGCAACAATCCCTATTGCTGAAACATACACAACCAAATCGATTGTGGGGCTTTTTCCTTTAGCTCCACACCACTATTAATTACAATATATACATCATGTACCTTTTTAATGTAACTAGGGTCAAAATCGGGGCATTACAATCCCCTCCTCCTTGTAATTACACCATCCTCGGTGTTCCAATACATAAAAACACATATACAATTTGCACATCCAAAATTTCAAAATTTTGCAGATCTGTCCCACATTCAATTATTTACTTGAAATTTCAGGACCAAGCCCCTCGTCGTCCATGAGCTTCTCCTGCTGGTTCTCAACTTTTGGCTCATCCCCAAGTCGAGGAACTTTGTGGCTGATGCCCTCTTTATGTTCCCTCATTGGGCAGTCCCGGCGTAAATGATGTCCTCCACATTTCCAACATTTCATTGGCTGCTTCATCTTTACTCGCTCAATTTTTTTTTAGTCCTCATGCCTGGAAATTTTCTTAACAAATCGCTTGGACAAATGTCCCCTCATTGTTCCACTTTCCTTTCCTTTATGGATTACCCCCGGAAAGCTTTTTACCTCCTTTTGCAAACCTAGAGTCTTGCAAAATCTTGTGGTTCATCTCATTCTGCCTTTTCTGTAGCTTGAGCATCTCTCCAAGATTCTCTTGGGTCCTGGCAATCATTTGAAGGAGACTTCCATCCAAGTCCAGCAGCTTTTGGTCAGCTTCCATGGTCAATGTGCACCACTGGATTTTACTCTTCTCACCTATGAAATGCATCATTGAAATTCTGTTAGACCAAGCATAATATAGGCATTAATATCAGTCAATTAATTGTCCAATTGGCATGATAGTCCAAGTCTCATCAAGGAGACTTTCATATTTTTCATCCCTTTCCAATAGGCACATGAGCTCATCCATGTCCATTCTTGCGTAGGGAANACTTCACAGTCTCACTAGCACCTTTTTCATTACTGCTCATTCTTGAGCTCTTCAGGATAGTCACATGTCCACATGCACCCTTAGGATGCTCTCATAGTCCTCACTTCCAGTGATACCTATATTCAAACATTGAATAAATTCACATGTTTAGTTTATTCTCATTAGTTTTTATCTCTTAAACAAGAGCTTAAAACATCATATACGCATGCATATTCATAAGCAAGAATTGAAAAATAATCCAATACTTATCTGTATTGTGCATTTCCTCATTTTTCCACAGGATCCTACTTCACTCTACAAGCCTTGGGATCGATGGACTTGGATGTTAGGTCAGCATGTAGTCTGCTTCACAACCTTCTTATATATATATATATATATATATATATATATATATATATATATCAAGCACAGTCAAGCCAACCTTCAGTTGGGTTTATCAGACCGTCAACAAATCGCCTGTACTTATCTCAACAATACACTTATATCAACAACCAATCATCATCCAAGCCAACACAGTTGGGTTTATCAGGCCACCAACAATAACACATGCACTTATATCAACAATAAACGACCATTTCCAGGTTTCATTTCCAGTAGTGAGCTCTAGTTCCACTACCCCATATCACACAAGAGACCAGTCCCTTCTCTGAGTTGACAATCCCTCAAGAATGTCTCCTTCTCTGTTCTCTTTAGTAGAAGGTAGGATGAGCTCAAGCCATTGTCCATTTAGTGTACAATACCAGACTACATATGTTTAACCTGACAACACAAGCAATATAAGCATATTCGTTAGCGTTATTGCTCTAAAACTGTAATCATATTTCACATCATTCACTATCAAGTATCGAGACACCAAGAGTGCGTCCACTCCCTAGGGTGTAATCAATATCAAAAAACCCTTCCATGATCCGACATCGAGAAAGTGTGTACCCTTTTTCAATGTGTGCCATGTAGGCCATATTCATACTCAAGCAATCAGTCATAATGGAAATAAAATCAAAACATGTTATGCATATTGAATTCAACAATTGGACATGCATATTCTTAGCTAGGGTTATATAACACTTATCCATTTGTCAATGCAGTATTCCTTCATTAAGGAGGAATGGAGGCTCCCTTCTCTGAGTTAACAGTCCCTCGGTTTTCCATTCCCACTCCTTTCACATTCCATATCCACACATGTCTTACTGACATAATCTATACCATCCCACTCATGTTTCTTACCAAACATGCAGTGTAGATGGGACATTTCCAAAATGCCCAATGAAGTCTCACCCAAAACCCATTTCTAAGATAGGGAAACCCTTCCCCATGAAGTTTGGATCCTGCAGGCCATCACACATGGTCTTCCTGCAGCGTGTACCCTTGGCACATTCATCAAGTAGCCAAACAGTCAATCAGTATCTACTAATACAATCCAAATTTGATTGTTCCATAACCAAGCAATGGCATTAGTAATTAAATTCAATATGAATTTGTAACTCTGTCTACTACAGAAATTGATTTGCTTGGCAATAAGGTGATCCTCATTCGTTGGTCTCTTGTAAGTAGCACCACTATGCCCATTATGATTTTATGCTTAGTGGCATAACATGAGAATCTGCTTACAACACGCCCTCAAACTATTTTTACAACCATGAGACTCTTCTCATGAGGTTTGGCTCTTTCACATGGTAGATTTCGACATTTGTCATGGTCTTACTCTCATTTCCATGCTCCAAACAATTTACCTAAAACCTGAACTTAAATTAGCCAAACACTTGGTAAGTCTGGATGCATATAACATTTTCATTGTTGCAACCATCACTGAAGCGTTTTCAGAATTTATAAAATTCAAATACTTCCAGCTGTTAAACACACCGATACTACCAAAACTCGTTTACTTCATGTAATCATTATCATACTTTAAATTACAGGGCACAATCCCCTCATTTATGTAATTTAGATGAAAGGTTTAGATACTTCTTACTTCATAAGCATATCATTTGTACCACTTTGCCCTTCCATAGAGCATTTTCGGTAGCCAATTGGTCATGGCTACCCTATTCATGCATTTACCATCCTGCATTCATAACAGCTCTCGAAATGGTTCCAAAATTGTCATCAGTTCATAATTTCAGCCATTAGTTCTTCATAATAACTCGTGCACTATCTCTATGCATTCATGCATTGTATCACAACATTTGCACCCATACTTATGTATGCATATCTACAATATTTACTCATACTTTTAATATGCATCCATTCAATGCATAACTGCAATAGTTATAAAATATTTTAATGCATACCCACTCAATGCTACCTTGCATTGATTTAGGAATACTATGCATTCAATCATACCATGCATGGCCCAACCATGACTACTTCATAGAGGATGCATGACTATAATCAAGATTATTAGTGCTTACTTTCCTTGGGCTACTAAGCTCATACCAACATAATACAGGCATAACACATTTCTTTATGAATGCAGTATAAAATTCAAATACCCACATGGTATGAGACCTCTTGCTTTTACCACTCCATGCAATTGTCATAATTAAACTCTTACCTTCATGGGTACTACTTACACCCTTGACATTACCAGTTTGGCTAGTTCTTTTGCAGGAGATTACAAAATTTTCTCACCAACTTTTGATTCTGGACTTGTTGCCTTATCCCTTTCTTCATAGGGTTGTTGGTCACATTCATCAACATCAGCAACATACTCAACCATGTCCACGTTGTCGTTGGTTTTCCCACTAATGCCAACACCAATGCAATAATTACCATTAGTGGTTCATTATAAATGTATAATTCTCATTACTCTTACAAACATGTAATATCCTATGCATGCAAGGCATATCCTCATACATTTCATGTTTGAAACTTATAAATGTAATTATAATTAGCAAGGTAGGGTTTAAGGAATTTTCCCTTTTCAAATCCTTCATCTTTGAATGGAACTCCTCTTCCACACAATAGCTAGTTTGTCCATACTGACAGCCACTAGTACTTTGCAGCAACGCATTCAAACTCTGGGGATTCCCCCTTGTTCCCTACCAGATAATCTTTCCAACTCCTATCCACATGCTTCATTCTGACCTCGAGTGTGAAAACCACACCACTACTAACATGATGATTTTCATCAAATTTAGGCAAAACACACAACTATATTTTGGTCTAAATTGCCAACTTCAGTCACCTAGAATTCTTCTTCCTTTTCAGCCCTGGAATTGTTGAAAAATCCACTGAAAAACAGTTGAAAACTGCTTGAAAAATCCACTTTGAAAAACCCAAAAATTCCTTTTTTCTTTCTCCCTATTGGGTCTCTTCCCCACTATCTTCTCAACGTTTCAGCGATCAAAACATCTAATTTCCTCCACTGCCCATCAACGGTTTGTTCACCTGTTTCCTTCCGGTGTGTCGGACTTGTAGTGGTCTAAGCTCCCGATCTGTATCGGCGATGCCAAGGACTGTTCATCATGTCCTTTCTTCACTAACCTTCTAGCGTTTCGGGTCTGTAGTTGTCTAGGCTACCGATCTGGATCGACGATGCCAAACTAATATGTGTCGACGATCAGAATGTTACCTGCCGTGGCATCAACGGTCGGAGCCACTATCGACTCGCTCATCGGATGGTTAGTTCCATAGTCATCTGCAACGGTGACAATCCAACAGCTAAAATTTTTCGTGACCATAACCTTGTCGGCGGTTGGAGCAACTAGCAACTACGGCATCGGATGACTAGTCCCATAGACATCCGCAACTACGGGTGGAAATCCCACTGTGGATTCCATGGACACTCATTGGCTATCGGATCCACTAACCATTAGGTGGAGAGTGCCTTAGACTGCCGCAGTGGTGGATGCACAAATAGCTAGATTTTTCCAATGCTCATCGACGGTTTCATCCACTAAACTTTTCCGACGCTTTCTGCACTTAGAGAAATTTCATAATTTTTCTTCCCTTACCTGTCACCGCATCGGCTCTTTAAACAACTAAATTTCATCAACTTTTTTGTACTTCAAATTTTTCAAACCTTTCTTCTTCCTTCTCCTCCACGTCAGCACTTTTGTCCTCTATCTTCCACCGCACCAATGGCCTTTATTGGGGGTCTGTTTAACTAAATGAGCCGGTGTTTTGGCGGTGCCATCATCTAAATATCATCGATCCCTTCGACTGATCTTCACCGATCGTTGATGGTCGAAATACTTAGAAATTTTTTTGAAATTTCCTCTTTAATCTTCTTTCCGCCGCCGCTGTCGGTGGCTTCACCAACTAACTTCCTGTCCTTTCTGCCGCCGTTTTGGGATTTACATCTTCTAATTTTTCCCAATTAATCCACTAATCTCTGCCCTCATTTTGGTGATGTCATCAACTAAGTTTCTCTTATGCGTTTAGCATTTAGGAAAATTTCAGCGAAAATGACTTCAGGGGCCCGCCTCCGTGTCAGCTATTTCCTTAACTATTTTTCAACGTTGCGGCTACGCCATCAACTAATCATTGGATATGTCAACAACTATCCTTTTTCGATCACTAATGATCCCATTCCTTAGAAAAAATTTCAGAAATTTTCCGCTGCGTCAGCGGTCGGGTGCTCTGTGCATCAGGTGGCTAGTCGTCTTGGTTTCTGCAATGACGGCCAATGGTCCTTCTGTGTCTTTCACGGCCACAAGCCTATCGGCAATCAGAACCTCTGGTCACTACGGCATTGGTAGTCGGGGATCCTACCCATCAGAAGGTTAGTCCTCTAACCAACCGCAATGATGGACGCGCAATCCACTAGAATTTTCCGATGCCCATCTGCTGACCAGACGACTAACTTCTTCGGCGGTGTCGATGAATACTTCAACTATAATTTTCTAATCAGCGGTCAGAACAACTATCCATCGAAGGAATAGTCTACTAATTAGCCACAACGGTGGATGCTCGAACAACTAATTTCTACCAATCGGCGCTCCGATCATCTATCTTTCGTCGATCGCCAATGGTTTTCCACACTTAAACAAAATTTAAAAAATTTTCTACTTCCTTCCATGTCGGGGATCCCATCCTCTAATCATCGGTGATCCCAACCACTAACATTTTTCTATGGCCGATGATCTCGTGCCTTAGAAAAATTTTGGAACTTTCCTCCTCTATCTTCCTCCGCATCGGCCATCGGATCAACTATCTTCTGCGGCATCGACAGTCATAGGCTCTACCCGTCGAAAGCATATTTTTCTAGTCATCCACAATGATGACGCAATATCATCTAACCTATTTCGATTTAGTCACCAAACGCTTCTCCACGTTGGCAACTTGATCATCTAGGCATCGACGATGCGATCAACTAATCATCGCCGATAAGTCTAACTAATTTCGCCACCGCCAAGGTCTACATCGGAGGTCCATCTGTTTAAGTTTTTCGATGTGCCAACAGCCAATCACTTATAAAATATTCCCAAATTTTTATTCCGTGGTTCCCGTTGTGCGGCCTTCCGCTTAGGCGATCTGATGCATCGGCGGGACTTCAGACTAAGTCCTTTGATGATCCGATGATCCCAATACTTAGCGAAATTTTCCAAATTGTCTGGTCATGCACAGACTTCTTCTGATTTCTACTGGGTAGAAGGAAACCTACTTCTACTATCTGACCTTTCATGGCCCATTCAGGCCCATGCTACAACCTTTGCTCTGATACCATATTGTAACATCCCCGACCCTTTGACCGGAGAGGAGGACGCTACCAAACAAACAAAAACCTCTGGGTAACGAGCCCCATGAACATGAACATGCATATAATGCTGAAAACAAATGCTTAAAACATAAAACATACACAGATACATAATTATTCATCATACAACGGAAGCAAACATACGTTCATTCTAGCATCAACATGTTCATCATGATCCATTAGACAATAGACAATAAATGTAATTGCAGAAGCAAAATGGATAGGATTACGTATCTTATAAAGAACTTGTCCCACAACCAGTGATGTCACTGCAACATTCCACCCAACAACCCATACTTGCATACACATCAATCCACAACCAGGGGAAGACAACAGCCCCAATCTCACAATGAAATGATGGCAACATTACACAGTCTGCAAATGGGAAAGAAACCAAACTCCCAGCATGGACAGGGGAAAATGTAGATGTAGACCACAAAACCGGGAGGGTAACACACATACACACATTCTGACACTACAAAATGCAAAACGATCCTCTTCCCAAGTTGGGGAAAGAACATAGTCGATCTCACCGTGAAATCCCCCGGATACCTTTCATTATCCGATAAATAAAACCAGTCAGACTCTCTGTGTGAAAGGAGGAAGAACAGAACGACTCTTTGTGGGAGGAAAGCAGATCCATCGACTAGCGATCAGCGAGAGAAGAGAGAACTGACCCCTGCCTATGTGAGATGGTCAAGAAAAAAACCACAATGGAGAACCCAAAACCTATGTGGGAGAGTGGTGACCGTTCCCCTGCCTCCGCATTAGGAAGAGAGAGATTTCTAGTGCAGTGGGCACATGGGCAAGGACTGACACTCCTGCCACACCCACTACTACTCAGCAATAACTACTCCCAACTAACAAACAACAGAGTTTAAATGGGTGGCCGACACATGGAAAACTCCCAATGACCCCCACAGGTTGGAAAACCCCCCCTTAACCTTAGGAATCATTCCCTTTTCATTTACGTTGCACCGTCGTAGCTGGTTGTAGGTTTATTTTAATTGATGTGCATATTTACATGATGCCCAAAACTATAATTTGTCAGATAGCATGATATACCATCGGCAAGGATCCCTATTGCCGAAACATACACAACCAAATCGATGGTGGGGCTTTTGCCTTTAGCTCCACACCATGATTAATTACAATATATACATCATGTACCTTTTTAATGTAACCGAGGCATTACATTCTATGCTTTAGATGATGATCCTTTATAATGTCTTTCCTAATCTGGTTACATAGGAGAAAATAAATAAGATCCTTTAAGAGCTAAAGGAGGCTATCTTTTGTAACACCCCATTTTTTACCCTTTTTGCATTAAATGTATATGATGTATATATTGTAATTAATCGTGGTGCGGAGATAAAGGAAAAATCCCCACCATCAATTTGGTTGTTTTATGTTTCGGTGATTGAAATCGTTGTCGATGGTATATGTGCTATCCGACACATATTAGTTTCGACATCATGTAAATATGCACTTTAATTAAAATGAACCCCAACCAGCTATGTCAATGCAACCATGATGAAAAGGGCGTGATTTTCCTAAGGATAAGGAGGGGGAATTATTAAACTTTGAACCTATGGGGAAAAGCCATGTGTTAGTTGTTAAACCCTTTTGACTTGCTCAACTATCCTTGTCTCATTAGTCAACTACTGCATTAAACTTCTGTTGTTAGCTGGGGCAGTTATTGCTGGGCAATGGTGTGCGACAGGATTGTCAGTCCTTGACCATATGCACACTCCACTAGCAGACCCTTTCACTTCACATGGGCAGGAAGGAAATGACCCCATTTCTTCCATTGTTTTCCATCCTCACGCAGGGACAGTAGTTCTGCTCATCCTCACGCCCAGGATTTTCTCCATCGTTTTTCCTCATGTAGAGAGTTGGGGAAATCGTTTCTGTTATCCACGATTTTGTTCCTGTGAATGAGATTTCATGATTTATATGTGTGCAAATGTCGTAGTTGGGGGAAATGGTGATGTGGTTTCCTTCATGATTTTCTTGTGAATGATCCATTCACATTTGGGCTGCGTATTTCCCGTTGCTTCAATGTTGAGATCAGGCTATTTTTTTACCCACAATTTTGTGTGTTGTGGTTCATTTAAGTTTGTGGGTTGCTGTGGATTCCCATTGAGTCATTTTGGCCATGATAGGGCCAAAAACGACTCAGGAATCAAATTCCCCAGTCAGAGTTGTGAATTTCTTGTCTACTGCATGTATGCAGTGGTTGGTCTTGGACTGTGTTGGAGTGGGAATGAAGGCATGGTTTGCTTGATAAACCTGGTGTGTTTGGGAGCCACACAAGCAGAGCTAGAGGGCTGGCTTTCTTCTCCACAACCCTTGAATAGCACTGGGAGGGAAGTCAGGGTCCGAGGGACTATGTAGCAGAGAAGGGACTAATTTCCTTGTGTTGGGTGTGTGTGGGTGTCCTAGAAGTCAGGCTAGTTTTGGTGTAGGTGTCCTTAGCTCTTCAATAAGCTCACCAACTTAGCATTCAGCTTTTCCCCGGTCCTTGATGGCCTGATAAACCAAACTATGCTAGCTTGGTTGATTTGTGTATCCATGGCTATGTGTAAGCCTACGTGTTCCTTATTCCTTGGGAAATCATGCCCAGCTCGGGGGTGGCAATGTTGCTGAGAGATTAAGGAGCACACTGGCTTATGGTTGGGTGGAACGTTGCAACGACGTAGCTGGTTGCGGGACGAATTCCTCACAAGATAAGTATTCTTGTCTATTCAATCTCTACAACCATATTTACTGTTAATGAATTATAATGAACATGTTGAATGAATAATTTTATGTTTGCTTCCACTGTGTATGTGAATGATTATGTATCTTATCATGTTTTATGTTCAAGCATTTCAGTTTTATGTATGTTCATGTTCATGAGGCATTTTTTCTTGGATGGTTAATGCTCATGGTAGCATCCTCTTTGTCATTCGGAGGGTCAGGGACATTACATCTTTACTATGCAAGTTGATAAAATCGCTAGTCCTGATGGGTGGCCGTGGAGTTTTTTTAATGTCTTTTGGAGCTATTTGAGAAGGAATTATTGGCTATTGTTGAAGAATCTAAGGTCAAGGGTAGGATTTTGGTTGTGTTTAACTCTACATTAATAGATTTAGTTCCTAAAAAAGATAAGGGAATTTCATTTTATTATTATATACAAATATCACTGTGCAATTGTATCTACAAGTTAACAACAAAAGTTATTTCCAAGAGAATTAAAGCTATTCCACCAAAGGTGGTTTCAAAGGAACAATTTTCCTTTTTGGAGGGGAGGAAAATTCATGAAGTTGTTGGTATTTCCTAGGAGGTGCTTCACTCATCAAAATTTAGAAATCATCATGTTGTTGTTATTGAGGTAGACATAATGAGTGCTTACGACCAGTTTAATTGGATATACCTTCATCTGGTTTTACTTCAAATTGGTTGTCTACAACCAATTGTTAATTGTATGGTGTCATGTGTACACACTAATTCTTATGATGTGATTAATGTTGTTGCTTCAAATTTCTTTAGACTTTTCATAGGGATAAGGAAGGGTTATACATTAGCTCTTCTTCTATTTATCTTGATAGTTGAAGGATTGAGCAAGTATTTCCAAATTGCAAAGGCTAATGGCTCTTTTAAAGTCTAAAAGGTGGTTGGCAACAATATAATTTCCCATCTACTATTGTAGATGACATCTTGATTTTATCGGATGGAACAATATGAGATTTTTCAAAGATCAAATCTCTTCTAGTGACCTACACTAAAGCTACATGTATGACTATAAATTAAGTGAAGTCATCAATTTACTCTATGAATTTAAATCAAGATTCATAACAGTGGATTAGATCACATTTTAATTTCATTGAGGTGAATGTAGATTTGGGGTTTAAATATCTTGGTTTCACTATTAATCCTAATGACTACCAAGAAAAGTATTGGACTTGGTTGGTCAGTACTTTATAAGAGAATTCATTTGTAGTGTAATATTTGGTTGTCTAATGGAGGTAGATTGATTCTTATGAAATCTATTCTTGAAGTTATCCTTGTCTACTAGGTGGCTCTAACACATGTCCTCATTGACACTATGGACCTCATCAGGAAGATCTATTTTAAATTTATTTGGAAGGCCGCATGGTGAACAAGTCATTCCAATAGGTTGCATGGGACAGACTCACTCTCCCTAAGGAATTGTTAGGTTGGGGGCTTAAGCACCCTCTTTGTTTCACAAAATATCTTTCTACAAAGAGAGCGTGGATAATTATTAATGAAAATTCCCTGTGGACTTAAGTGGTTTATAAAAAACACATCTCTCCACTTATCATTGAATATTGGTTCAAAATTAGGAATAGGAACTTCAGAAATGTTTCCACAATGTGGAAATATACCCTTGAATATTTTGACCTAGTCATTGATTGTTTACAGTCGAAAATAGATGATGGAAGAAATCTTATGCTTGGAATTGATCCATGGGTTGGATTCCTGGATGGGCATGTATTGCTTAATCATATTGTGGATTCTCTGTAGGATCAGGGGTATTTCTTCCTTTCTCGTATTAATGATGTATTGCATACTAATTTATACAAGCAAGTTTTGTATTATGCAAAACCTTTGGGATTCTTTCAGGAGGATAATATTGTGTGGGAAATATATATCAACACTCTTCAAAATTGTCATATAATACTAACTGACAAATATGATGAGATTATACGGAGTAGGAATTCAGTTGGTGGTAGGTATACTCCTAACCTTGGATACAAAGTTGCTAGAGAGGAAGTGGACATCCCTGAACCTTTGTGGTGGCATTATGAGATCTTGAGGCTCAATTTTCCACTTAAGATTAAATTGTTTACATTTTTGGGACATCCTCAACAAAAAAAATTATGAAGGACCTGGGAGTTTTCCTCTATGTAGAGTCAACAACGTAACAACATCTCACATGATTATTCACTACTCTTACATGCATAGAATGTGGGAATTCATACAAGAGGTTAAGGGTTTCTATTTGATTAGTCTGGATATGATCTTCAAGAACCTATGAAAAGCTGGTATAACTATCCACTTTCTAAATATTATCTTTCCCTTCCTTCTCTTAGGATTTGGAGCTCCTGATTGGCTAGAATCCAGGATACATTTGAGGTCTGTCTAATTCCCAAAAGGTATACGCTTTTAAGATCTTGGAAATTATTGACTCTCTGTCACATGTGAAGAAAAGAAAAAAGGACAAAGTTATTTGTGAAGAACTACTTGATAGTTCTTATCAATGGTGCTTCTTTGAGGGGTAGGGGAAATTATATATTCATTTGATTCTGACTGGATAAAATTTTCTACAACTCTTGAAAGAAGCACTAACCATCATGCAAAAATTTTATCATTAAATATCACTCTAAAGTTGAGATTATCAAACATATTTAGAGAATACAAGTCTTTGGAGACTCCAGTGTGGTAATCAAATGGATGAACTACAACAAATCCCCGAAGAATATCTACTGTAACAACTCAAAAAGTCCATAAGAATTTTTTTATTATAGAGTGTTAAGATCAATTTAAGACCTAACCTAGCTTCATGTAGCTCTTAAGAATTATAATAAACCCTACATTCCATTATCAACCTAGGACTTAGTCTATAATGAAATTCTGTAAAAATTGATAAACAAATCGAATATGATAACTCCATATATGATTCATATAACACTATACTGTATACAGACTTTAAATTATGATATATTTACTTGTTTTCAAAAGTTGATGTGGCATGTCAGCCTTGTCGTATGTTATAGTTTGTATGCTTAAATTGTTTTTTCATAAGGATTGATTCGTCATGTTTTAACATCTTAATCCCTCTGCTTACTAACCCTATTAAGATGCTAGTTTTATAAGGTTATGAGTCTTACTTAGCTTATGATAGCTAATCCATTTTTTAACTTTGTATTATTTGTAGGTGTCTCCAATGAAGGTTTATCCTCCTTGCGTTCCAATTCATAAGTTGAGCTCATACCATCACATTATCTGAGTTTCAAATGTTAACCTGAGCTCAACTTAAGTGTCAACCAAAGTCTCACTATGAAGCATATGGTCAAAACCTTATGCACTATGTGTTCCATAACAAACTAATTATCCAAGCGCCAAGGTGATACTAACATGGCTAAAGGGAAAACAAAGAGTTCACTTTTAACTATATCGAGTGGGGAGCGAAATTTAAAACCACTTGGAGGTAGGTAAAAAGGTTAACGCACCATGTGAAGGGCTCATATGCCATCCAATTGGATTAAAGAAGTAAAACCTAAGTGAAAACCAAATGTTTTAGTTATTTTGTTTTGTTGAACCAGTGAGGAGAGTCGAGGGCTCTTGGCCCTTCCAGCAGTGGATAAATCAAAAGGATCCATTTGACCTGCCACAGGTTCCTTCACGTTGTGGGTAAGTTTCTCCTTCGAACAGTTTGTTTTTATTATGATGCAATGTGTTTTTTAAGTCGAATTTCAAGGTTTAACCTCTATCCAATGTCTCACTGGTAGGAGGTTTCGGCGGTCACCTTTTAATGAAGCTTTGCTTGAAAATATTGGGTTGAGGGTACCTGGCATCGAAGGGTCTTAGTAAGACCTATGTACCTTGAAACCCTACGGTCCTTGACGGTATAAGGTGTGCAATGAAAACGGGAAAGCTAGAACATAGTTTATTTTCTAGTTTGGCTTCATTTTGGGAGATAGAAGGGTTTGTATGATCCCCTTCTATTGATGGTAAACACTGTCATGTCTTGCATCTATGGCATTAATGGTGGAGATAAATGATGTTTATATATGCCTTTGGTTTATGCTAGGGTTTGTTCAAGTACAAGGGGTACTCCCAAAAGACCGAACACCTTCAGATACCACTTCGCACAAACAGATCATAGATCAACACACCGATGTTTGTCACATGGTTAAAACCCTCGAGAGGGAAACCGTCCATGGCCCCAGCCAAATAGCTACTTGGATCAATTTATTATGCAAAAGAAAGAAAGTTACATGAGCTTCTCATAATCGATCAACTAGCCAAGGATCCTCTATGCTCTTTAAATAGAGATCATAGACCAATCGGGTGTTAAGCCATGGATCAATGGTAGGTATGATCTAAGAGAAGTTGAACCATCGGATCACTCTATGTCTAGAACATATCGTGACCATCGGATTATAATATTTACAAATACATACTAATGCTTACTAAAGAAACACACTTTTACCTAACGGATATATTACACAAGTTGATCTTAACTAACTCCTAAGTGTCTAAATATCCTAACATCCCCCCTTAAGAACAACTTGGGATAGGATTGAAGGATTTACAAAAGTGACACTATTAGGAGAAGGAAGGAGGCATTAGAGCCTATCCCCCCTTAAGGACACATTCTTGAACTCCTAACATAGACCGAAGTTTAGAAAACTTCACTTCTGTAAGAGACTTGGTGAAGATGTCTACAACTTGATCATCTGTAGGACAATAGAGCACTTCAATAACACGATCATGAATAAGATTTCTGATGAAGTGCATGTGTAGCTCAATGTGTTGGTTGCGCTGATGTAGAATTGGATCTTTGGCAAGTTTGATGGCACTTTGATTGTCGCACCAAAGTGGAGTAGGCTGCTGCTACTCGAATCCAAACTCTGAAAGGATCTGTCAAAGCCATAAAGCTTCCTGACTGGCATTAACTACAGCTCGATATTCTGCTTTTGCTGAAGAAAGAGAAAGAACTTGTTGTTTCTTACAAGCCCAAGTGATAGGTCCAGATCCCAGGCTGAAAACATAACCTGCAGTAGAATTTCGATCATCAGGATCACCGGCCCAATCTGAATCAGTGAAACCAACCAACAAAGGTTTCCCCCCTGTACTATAATGAATCCCAAACTGAATTGTACCTCGAATATATCGAAGTATTCGTTTTGCTACTTTCTAGTGACTTTCATGAGGAGTTTGCATATAACGGGAAACACAACCAATGGCAAAAGAAAGGTCAGGATGGGAATGAGTCAAGTATAAAACACTACCAACAAGCTGATGATACAAGGTGGCATCTACTTCAAGGGAAGTACAAGTGGCAGAAAGTTTGACTCCAGGATAGAAGGGAGAAGGGGTTGGTTTACAATCTTCCATGTGGAAGCGATGAAGAAGGTGACAAGCATACTTAGACTGGGAAAGAAAGATTCCTTCTTTGGTTTGCAAGACTTGGAGACCAAGAAAATAATGCAAATGTCCTAAGTCTGACATTTCAAAATTTTGCTTAAGACTGGATTTCACATGGGTTATAAGGTTAGGGTCACTACCAGTAAGGATAAGATCATCAACATAAAGAACAAGTATGATGAGACAGTTTCCAACTTTCTTGGTATAGCCATTGGGGTCAGAATGGCATCTAGAAAAACTAGTGTCAAGGAGAAAGCTATCCATTTTGGCATACCAAGCTCTAGGAGCTTGTTTAAGGCCATATAAGGATTTCTTAAGGAGACAAGCAAGGCTAGAGTTATTCTAAACATATCCAGAATATTGTTCCATTAAATTTCCTCATGTAAATCACCATGTAAGAAGGCAGACTTGACATCCATTTGATGGACTTCCCAGTTATGTAAGGCTGCAAGGGAAATAACAAGGCGGATGGAGTTCATTTTTGCTACAGGGTAAAAGGTTTCATTGTAGTCAATCCCTTCAACTTGGGAAAAATGTTTGGCAACTAACATTTCCTTAAGTCTTTCAACACTTCCATCTGATGCATACTTATTTATGTAGACCCATTTACATATGACAAGTTTTCTTCCTTTTGGAAGAGGAACAAGATCCCAGGTATCGTTCGCCATTAAGGAACGATATTCTTCATCCATAGATGCATCCCAATCTAGATTTTTTGAAGCTTCTACAAAAGTTTATGGATCATGATTCTCGAAAACTTGAGCCAAAAGAGAAGAGGCTCGCTGAAACTGAGAACGTGTTTGACGTTGATCTCTAGGATCACCGGCAAGATCACTAGCTGCTTCACATGTTGAACGAACCCATCGAGGAATTATTGGTGCTAGTGCAATTGGAGGAATATGAGTAGGAGAAGGTGGATTTTCATCCTCACTATAATCATCAGAAACTGGAGTTGGAAACCTGTCAAGGAAGCTGGAAGAAGAAGAAGAAGAAGGCACAATCGCTGAATCAGGCTCGTAGGCCAAAGATGGCACACCCGCCAAGTTAGGCTCACAGGCCAAGAGATTTTCATCAAATTTAACATCTCTTCTAATGATTATATCATAAGAATGTGGCTGAAGAAGTCTATAACCTTTTACATCTTTAGAATATCCAACAAATATGCACTTTTAACTTTTAGGCTACAATGCTTTCCATTTTTCATCCAGAATGTGAGCCAGTGCTTCACAACCAAACACAGGAAAGTGACTTACATCTGGTTTAATTTTACTCCATGCTTCATCTGGTGTTATACCTTGTAAAACTTTAGTGGGTGTGCGATTAACTATGTAATTTGCACAATTTATGGCCTCAGCCCAATATTGAAGACTTAGTCCCTTAGATTAGATCATACAATTAGCCATTTCTTTTAAAGTGCAGTTCTTCCTTTCAGCTACACCATTTTGTTTTGGTGTATATGCAACAGTGTGTTGTTGTTGGATTTCTTGTTCAGTGCAAAAGGTAGTGAACTTGTTGTTAACATATTCTCCTCCATTGTCAGATCTTAACTTAATAATTTGATGACCAGATTGTTTTTCAACAAGAGCCTTGTAGGCTAAGAACATGTTAAATACTTCACTCTTAAGTTTTAGGAAGTAAACCCAAGTGCATATAGAGTAGTCATCAATGAAAGTTAAGAAATATTTGAAACCAGAAAAGGAAGCAGATGGAAGAGGGCCACACAAGTCACTATGCACAAGCTCCAAGGGAACCGAGGCGTGCCAAGAGGCATGTTTGTCAAAACTATCCCGATGATGTTTTCCGAGTACACAATCAGAACAAACACCATCCTTGCAAGATACCAGTGGAAGACCAGTCACCATATTGTCTTTACATAGTTTTTACAATGAGCAATAATTTAAGTGACCAAATCGCTCATGCCAAATTTGGCTCAAGTTATCACTATGAGCAACAAAAACTGAAGGAAAAGGTGATGACCCAAACTTGTTAAATTTGTACAACCTGGTAATATCATCAACAGTTCCAATAGCAAGGATATTTTGAGGATTTTTAAAATCCTTGATTACAACTTGGTGAGGTGTAAACGTCACAGTTTTACCTTCACCTGAATGAGTAATTTGATAGTCTGATAACAAATTTCAGGAAATTTTTGGAACACATAGTACATCACTAAAATGACAATTTTCTACTGGAACTGTTCCAGATCCTAAAACACTTAGAAATCTATCATCACCAACAAATATTTGTTTGGTGTTACATTCATGCATAGTAGAAAACATGGCTTTATCCTTAGCCATATGATAAGATGCTCCAGAATCAATGAGCCATTCAATTGAAGTAGAAGAAGAAGATGCAGTATAAGAGTAACCAGAAGCACAAAGTGCATGTCCATGAGAGTTAGATTCTGAAGATGAATCTAGGCTGATGTGGTGCTTCTTCATTGTTGCTTCCAAGGTTGCCATCTTCTTAAAACACTTAGATTCATCATGATTATCTTTCCCACAAAAATTGCAATGACGCTCAGTCTTCTTTCCTTTTTGCTTGGATCCTTTGTCATTTTTTAAAGAAGGAGATGACTGAGAGGGTTTGGGACCCTTGTTGTTTTGCTTATTATTGTGAAAATTCTGTTTCTTGGGAGGCTTGGACTTTTCTTTCTGTTGAGACAATAAGGCTTTCCCAGATGTATCTGCATTGTTAATTATTCCAAGATGAATGAGCTTATCTTTCTCTCTAATTAAGGAATCACAAAAAGATTCAAGGCTAGGCTCTTGATAGCTAGCTGCAGTCAAGGATTCTTTCATGGAGTAGAATGTAGATACAAAAACAGAATATGCAGGTCCAAGTTTGGAAAGAATATGATAAATACATTGTTTGTCTTCTTTCTTAATCTTCCATTCTGCACATAAGAGTCTAAGAGTTCTATACTTAGATAAATAGTCTTGAATGCATGAAAAATCACTTGGATTCAAGGAAATCAACTCATTCTCGAGTTGACGACCCGGAATTTCATTGTGTTTACCAAACACATATTCCAACTTTTTCCAAGCTTTATCAGGTTCATCAATGTCAGATATGTGGAATCGCAAATCAATAGAGATTGACATCCCAATCAATCCAGGAGCTTCTTCACATCTATTTGCCCATTTAATTTTTTTATCATCATCAGTGGGTTTTGTTTCTTTCCCTAAGGTTATCCTAAAAAGTCCCCTACTTCGTAGAACATATTCCATACGAGATTTCCATGAGAAATAGTTAGAACTTGTAAGTATAATATCACAAGGGGCAGCCATACTGTAAAATAATGGCTGAAAGAATAGAAATTAACTATCTATATGCAAAGAGCTCGAAAAAATATGCAATTTTTAAAAAAAACGGCACTTAAAACGGATTCTGGATGATGACGTTATGCTTGATCAAAGAAAATGTTGAAGATGTCCCCAATAGTGACGTGGCAGATATTAACTTGACCAACTAAAAAAAAGAAGCCTCCTCTTCCCAAAATCAACCTTTGACAATCACTTTTACAATAAAGTTGCTTTGAAGTGAATCACTTTTGTAGAATAAGTGATGTTCACTTTTACGATAATGTGACTTTTAAATAGTGCGGCAATAAATTAAAAGACTTAAGTGACTCACGTTTATTTTATTTTATTTATGTGAGATGCACTTTTACAATAAAGTAACTTGAAAATAGAAATTGCATGCACTAAAAAGTAGCTTGATAAAACTTGAACTCAAGACTTATCAAGGTGTAAAGCAACTTTGGACCAAGTGAGCTAAGTTTAAAATATCCATAAAAGTATGGAAAGAGGAAGGGTTTTTTTTTTTTTTCTTTTTTACTCTTCCCTCTCGTTTTCCATGCTTGCTTTATTTTCCTGCAAATCACAAAAAAATGAAAAACTAAAACAAAAAAACTTTTTCCACACAATGGGGTTAGATCTTGGTTAGCTTACCTAGAAAGTCTACGTTTTCAAGTTTTCTCGTTGTTTCTGATTTGTCATGATTGCACAAGGTGCACGACAAAGAGCATACATAGTCAAGAAGACAAAAAAAAAACTTTCCCTTACTGTTTTTGATTCGCTGCGATCGCTCAAGGTGCACGGTAAAGAGCATACACATTCAGGGAAAACAACATTCTAAGACTAAAACATAAAAGATCTAATAATAAACTAATAAAATATGAGAGATTTAAAAAAAAAAACAAATCCGTCACTATAACATTATACCTTCAGATTTGCTGAAATGGGTGTTTCTGGAGCAAACGGAAATGATTTTTGGTGAAATAAAAACTATTTCCCAATGGAAACGGTGCTCCGGATGCAATGGAACAACTCCCATAGGCCAAAAATGCACAAAAAATATAGAACCAGAAACCCTTTCAAAGTTTCGACAACACTAGTTCCAGATCTTGATCAAAACCAAAAGCGGTTCTTCATAAAAGCTCTGATACCATGTTTAGGTACACAGGGTACTCCTAAAATACCAAACACCTTTAAATACCACTTCACACAAATAGATCACAGATCAACACACTGACTTTTTTCACGTGGTTAAAACCCTCGAGAGGGAAACAGTCTACGGCCCCAGCCAAATAGCTACTTGGAGCAATTTATTATGCAAAAGAAAGAAAGTTACATGAGCTTCGCATAATCGATCAACTAGCCAAGGACCCTCTATGCTCTTTAAATAGAGATCATATACCAATCGGGTGCTAAGCCACGGATCAATGGTAGGTATGATCTAAGAGAAGTTGAACCATCGGATCACTCTTTGTCTAGAACATATCATGACTGTCGGATTAGAATATTTACAAATGCATACTAATGCATACTAAAGAAACACATTTTTACCTAACGGATATATTACACAAGTTGATCTTAACTAACTCCTAAGTGTCTAAATATCCTAACAGGGTTTATATAGCAATAATATTTTTAAATTCCCTTTGTTTACGAACTGTGGAGTCTATGTGGGAAGTTATATTTAGTTATTTGAAACTCTTACTGTAAAATTTTAGTGAATTTTATAGATACTATAGTCTCTGCGATTTTCACTTCTATTTTGTGTAAACCTTAGAATCTCTCGGTACTACTCTGTATATTTTTTAAATCCTTGTATTTTTCGAAACTGCTTTGTATAATTGATATTTTCTTTATTATTATGTGAATGAATTTGTTTGCTTGGTTACAATTACTGCATCCATGTTAAAATAAGAAGATGGGTTTGTTCTATTCTCTAAAAATATACAAACCCTAAATCATTTTTTTAAACGATTGTAACACCCCCTTAGTACGCGACTGGAAATGACAGAGTGTAAGTAAAAAAGAAATGTAAATACTATCCTAGCATCATAAAATTATATATGAAATTAATATTTCTAGGAGACTGAAAGCGTGCGTGACTAAAACTATGATTCAGGACGAATCCACTAAGGGGAGAGGCTAATGGCTACTAAAAACCTTGGGGATCTGGTAAAGTTTAAACCGGTGTCGTCATGATGACAGTGACGTAGAAAAAGGAAGCTAATGACTATAAGTAAAGGTATTTTTACACACTCATCAAATTATGGATGAGAGCGACATTTAGTAAACACAAAGTAAAATGTATGTATAAGTAATTATCTGAACCATGGCATAGTTAGAGAAGTCGAAAAATTAGTTAAAGGTACTATGATTAAATTAACTAGTTATACTAGTCGAAATCTTCAACATNATATATATATATATATATATTAAATCTATTATGACATGAAGATATATATATATATAAAAGAAAAATGATTTATTTGATTATTATATATATTGAAATTAAATAAAAAATACATAATTGATATAAGTCAAAATGGTTTACATTCTTGTCGCCATGTAATCAAAGGATCTCGACTTCATCACATTGAATTGACTTCGTGACACTTGTTTATCATTGGAGCGAATCATGGGGATTGTTCCCTTTGGAAGGCGAAGGATGTAAAATGCTTGAATGCCACTTGTCTTCTTGCATGCCAAAGGATGGTTCTTTTAAGCACGTTGGATTCTCCATAGAGGGGGCGATGAGGTATTTTTCCCTTTGAGGGCGTGAGCAGCAATCATTACAAGTTGGGAAACTGTTGTTTTTTTTTAGGCGCTACAAATGAAGGGAGGAACGCTGCTAGGTGGGATGGGATGCTAGAAGCTCTTATGTAGAACGGATCTAATCTTGGTGCTAACTCTCTTATTACGATAGATATAGTAATGGCTCTTGAGGAGAAATCCAAAACCAGCGTCGAAGAAGAAAATGTTGGGAACATTACAACTGTGCAGGAAGCAGTTGATTTGATAGAATTCAAATTTTCTAATCTATGTATTGTCATCGTTGGTTGGGGATCTATTGCTATATGCGATTCGATTTCTTTCTATACTGAATATTTTTCCTGTGATTTCCTTAAACAATGGAGATCTCAAACAAAGGTAGCGATTCGATTTCCTTCTGTACTAAATTTTTTTGCTGTGATTTTATATCTGATTGTTGATCCAAGACTGCATCTCATGCTAGATAGAACTGCTTAATCTATGGGCTTGTGTTTTCATTTTTAAACTAAATGCTAGATCTGATTGTTGATCCAAGACTACGTCTCATGCTAGATCTAGATTTGCTAATATTGTTTCTATTTAAAGATCTGGAATTCCCATAGTGGCTACAGTTCTTGGATTCCAAATAGCTCCAGTAGGCATCATGTCGACGAAAAGTTTCGACAATATTTTGGGGCTTATATAATGCAAAAGTATAAGTTGTACTTTTACATATATAAAGAATGAAGATTGGAAGAGAAGATATATCCAAAAAGCATGATCGTTAGTATCCTTAGCTGCTCTTAGCTTTGCTAAGTGCTTGCCTTTCTCTTCTATTATCCCTAGCATTAGTGTAGAAGAAGCTGTAGTTTTTTATGTGTTGCAATAATAACTATTTCGCATTAATGAAACAAGCTCTGTACTAAAATTAATAAAAAAATAGGGTTCCCAGCGTGTGAAAACGGAAATATAAATGATTTATATTGAGGTATGGTTTATATAGGATACAAGCTAGTTTTAAGTGCTTACTATTATAATAAATGGAATACAAAATTAGATTTTCGAAAGGAAGAGTCGGATGATGTTCTGCCGAGACACCTTCATAAGTGAGCCAAACTAACTAGATCGTGATTTGGTTTTCATGAGATTTGATTTTATAACTCATATTTCTATGCCTGCAATCTCTTTACCATACTTTCTTGAATCCAAGGATGCAATGACAAGAACGCAAATCATAGTAATTTGTATTTGTTGCACATAAATCCATCCGTCTATGATTTTTATGCTCTGCAACTATAATTTACATGAGAGAAGATCATTCACAAGAAAATATCTACAGTCCTTATTACGTGATTATTATCGGTGATTATGAGCACGTTCTTAGGTTTAGAGGATGAGGAGATGCAAGTGCCGAGGATGAAAGCAGTAGAATACTGTGTGTGGAGGCATGGATTGTAATCAACATAGCTGCAGCATTCCATCATTAACCTGACTGAGCTTACTCACTGGAATTGGTGATATAAGGTTAAGTTGTTATTATAAATCATAGCGATCTCTAATTTGATAATAAAATTGGATTTTATAACTCCCTTTTTGATTCCTGCAATATTTGATATAAGATTAATTTTGATATTATGGACTACCTACAATTTACCTTTAGATCGATTTATTGATCTAAACTCTATTTTGTGCCTATGATTTGATAAATGTCTGGTCAATAACTTATTTCCTACATTTTGAAAAGTATTGAGAATTTATGGTTTCTTGCTTTATGCAATTAGATCCATACCTTGGATTAACTTTATGGCTTCCTGTGATTTTCCTTTTAGATATATTATGGATCCGAATATGGATTTATAGATTGGTGCCTGCATTTTCTTATGTTTAAGTTTTATATTATATGTATTGGTATACCTATGCTTTGATCGAGACCTGTAAAGTAAATTATGACTTATGCAAAGCATTACTACACTTAGTGTCGATGTGCATATTGTGAGAAAATGGTATGATATTAATATAATTATTAATTATGTAAAGGTATTCCACTAAGAAGGGAAGGAGTGGCTTACCATAAGGAAACTACTAGATAATACATATATCGATATAGTTGATAAAGTGGATTGGTTCCACTAAGGGAATTAACCTCATCCTTTTCCTATAACCAAGACTAAATGGGATGGGCTTGTAAAGGGTGTGCCTCCATATTTAAAGATCTCTTAGTTTTTAGATATTTGAATAGTAATGTTTCCATAATTTTTTATAAATTCGAATGGAGCTTTTATGCAATATACTAAATTATGATATGAGGCCTAAATGAGTGAAATCTCTTGATGAGAAAACTAGGAAAAAGGGTTCTTCTGTCTTCCATCCTAGTGGATTCGTCCGCCAACTCGGGGGTGGCTTTAGACAGGAAAACATACGTCACATGAAGCCTATGATTTGGAAAAACGTCATAGATATGTTTTCAGTTGCCCGATGTAAAGGAAGTATCTATAATAGTTAACCTTGTTTATGGATTTAAGTTATCTTATATTTTTAGTTTACCATGAAACTTGTGTTCTTGGATTTATAGGTTGATATCTACTACTGATATGCTTGTTGAGTTTACATAAAGTGGTGGTTGCAGAAGTTGTGTTCCAATGGTGGAAAAGCCTTGGAATGACTCTCGAAAGACAAGTGTCAAATAAATCAGTGCGTATATGTGCATACTTTATAAATTAGTTTTCTTTTTCATATCTAGTCATCTAACCTTTTTTTTCTACTCAGCCGACTAGGAGACTCCGCCTCCACCATTGCCAATTGGTGTGAAAGGCGACCGAGTACCACATATGGTGCTATAACTGAATAGCAAGGTTATCTTGTAATTGTGAGATAATACAACTAATGTAACGCTGGCACATTAGTATATTATACAATGAGATTTGCATTATATGATTGTACTTTGTAGGTTCCTAATCCAAAAAGAATGATTATGGTTAAGTGAACAATTATTCTAAATTCTAATTGGTGTCATTAAATGTTTCGTTTCCACAGAAATTCTATACTTTTGAAATCAATAACCTTTTCAGGTATTTGGGGTATGTTACATATGGTATCAGAGAACATGTTACAAATGCTCGGGCTTATATGGGCTCAGTTGGAGGAAACAAATATAAGTTAGATGAACAAGCAAAGGGACTCCATCTATAAGACACAAGCATAAAGTTTCAAGTATCGATGAGAGGTAACCAACAAGCCGTCTTTGGATTGCAAGTAAGTATGTTTCATTTGTTGAAGCATTACAATGGCATAGCATTGTCTATAGCTGAGAATTGTATATGTTTCGTTATATATCTAAATGATCTTTTATGGGTAAATACTAGTCAATAAATATCTTCTCATACTCTACAATTAGTTTCATTGAAGGACAAGAAAGTAATCATTAAAACGATTGAAAAGTTAGATTATTGGGTTACTTTATAAATTAGGTTCTTCTAAAGTCATCCTAGTTGTGAATGTATAAAGGTAAAGTTCATATGCTAAACTAAGGAAATCTCCTAAATCTATTGACTTGGTAGTTCGAATTAAAATGTTTACTATCTTTCTCTACATTTCTTAATATTCTTGATAGCGGATACCTTTCAAGTTTCAACAATAATTTTATTTGAGTGAGCACGGTTGATACATTTTGTTAACTTTATATAATTAATTCAATTTGATTGACCCAATCATCAAGATTTTCAAAAATGAAATTCAGATGGATAATATAAGCAATTACTTGGATTTGTTAGAAGATCCATTAAGTTTTTATTAAAGGACGAGTAAACGTGAATACAAATCTAACTGATGTATTTAATATTATTTTAGCTATGAAGGAAGCATAGTTATGTTGATGTGAATATTTTTCATTAATACCAATTCTATTACATTACAAGGGTATCAACTAGGAATTATAGTTTTGTTACATATGAACAACTAATATTCCACAAGAAGTATAGCGTTGCTAAACTAAGGTATCTAGATTATTTTCAAACAAAGGAATTAACTTTAATTGTAATACTTGGACATTCCATTGGTGTGATGTTTTTTTTTTTTTTTCTGTGACTAGGAAATTGTCAGGTTAAAGGAGAATAATTGATAGGAGTCTCCTTGTCTCATTCTAGTATGTGATTGTATAGGGTAAGAGATTATAAAAACTAATGTGTGATATTAGAACACACTTGTACCCTTTCTTTTAAATTCAACAAAAGGATAATGGTCATAATTAATTAAACGTATACGTGTGTATTCTAGGTAGTTCATAGGATGCTTATGATGAAAATGCATGATTTCATTTTATATATTTCGTATTCCTGTGATCGTTACTATGGATGATATGATACTTTGAGTGGTTTTTATAAAAGTTATACTTTAAGGTGATCAAGATTTATGAGATAGAGGTATACGTTATTATGCATGGATACCTTGACAATCTATTTCATTTTAATATAGGGATTTCATGAAATTTTGAGTGTAATACTAATATGTGTTATTACAAGTAAACATGTACCTTGGCATATGAATGTCATACAAAAAGGAGATATGCGGTCACCCTTATAAGGGTATGTGGTTTTATTTATAAAGGTATGGAAATATATATCTAGACAATTTGTTGTTACTTACATAATGTTAGTGTGTACAAAGAAAAGAGGTTACCCTGAATTTTTTTTTGTGGTCAAGAAATCTATTGTAGTTCTTTTGGTAACAATGCACGTATATATTCCCTACGAATTAATGTGCCAAGGGAATTATTATGTATCTTACTTTTTGTGAACCATGACGTAAGGATGAGAATAAGGAGCCAAAATAGGGTGTTTATTTCAGATGATCATGTAGTAAGAAGAACGGTTCCTTGTTATTATGCTCAGGGAAAAGATTTTCTTACGAAAAATTGATTTATGTTATACAAAGTGGTACTAACAAGTGAATTTGGAAGATGGTCAATACTCTTTAGAACATGTTGAAAGAAAAAAGCATAATATATTATGCATGGTAAGAATATGGTAAGAATCTGAATAAATATCAAGGGCTCATGAACAGATATATTAAAGCATAAATAAGAAAACAGGTGAACCTATTTGATGTTATTTTGTTGCATGTTGTAATTATCAAATATGCAAGAAACAATAAATGATAGATGTTTAATAGAAATTTCCTGGAATCAAGCATGTAGGCTTGAGGGGAAAGGAACCTCTTCTCTGAGTGAACACCAAGGGCCAAAATTGAGGATCCATCTCTATTAATTTTCTAAAGTAACTTTTCCTAGACTCAAGCAAGAGGTTGGGTGGAAAATAAATTATTGGACTCAAGCGAGGAGGCTTGAGGGGAATTGTGAGAGAGATTGTGATATCAATGGCAAGACCTAGGCACAAATTTTGACATCTGGAAAACATGACATTGTTTGATTTTTTTTAGGGGAAAACTTTTGACTAGCAATAAAAAGGGAGAGTAACCTCAAAGTTTATCCTATAAGTCCAATTGGTGTTAGCAACTCGAGAGAGAGTTCTGTGTTTAGCAGAGAGTTGTTAAAGATGAAAACTCAAGGGAGAGTTTGTTGATCAACAAAAGTGTTGTTGAAATTTGTTCAACTTCATGATAAAACAATAAAACAAATATTAACGATTTTCCTAATAACTAGACATTTGAATGTCTTATTGTGTAAATGTTGTGAATACTTAAGTAGGAATAAATCCCTCAATGGCAAGGGTGAATGGTAAATTTCAAAAGGTTACTGCTTGAAATTATGTGAAATAAATTATACTAACTTGTGAATGAAAGAGATGTCTATCTCAAGTTGAGCACTTGTTGTTTATAATCTAAGTTGGATTATGAATTAATGACATGTTCACTGAATAAATTTTGGAAGACCTGGTTTTGTTGCACAAGAGTGCAGGTTATGAAGGATAAAAGCTTGCAGGAATCGCAAAAGATTGAGGATGATCAAAACAAAGAGGGAAAAGAGAACAAAAGATAAACTCAAGAGTGGAACAAAAACCTTTGATGAATATGTAACACCGAGGATGATGTTAATTCAAAGGGGGAAAGGATGTAACACCCCCTTAGTACGCGACTAGAAACGACAGTGTATGTAAAAAAACACTGTAAGTACTATCCTAACGTCATCAAATTATAGATGAAATTAATATTGCTAGGAGACTGAAAATGTGCGTGACTAAAATGATAATTGGGAATGAATGCACTAGGGGGAGAGTCTAATGGCTACCAGAAACCTTGGGGATCTAGTAAAGTTTAAACTGGTGTCGTCATGATGACAATGACATAGAAAAAGGAAGATAATGAACATAAGTAAAGGTATTTTTACACGCTCATCGAATAAATAAATATATATATATATATATATATATATATATATTATGAATTAAATGATTTTTATATATATTAAATCTATTATGACATGAAATATATATATATATATATATATATATTAAAAAAATGATTTATTTAATTATTATATATATTGAAGCTAAATAAAAAATACAAATTGATATGAGTCGAAATGGTTTACATTCTTGTTTCCATGTAATCAAAGGATGTCAACTTCATCACATTGAATTGACTTCGCTACACTTTTTTATCAATGGAACGAATCATGGGGATTGTTCCCTTTGGAAGGTGAAGGGTGTAAAACACATGGATACCACTTTCCTTCTTGCATGCCAAAGGATTATTCTTTTAAGCGCATTGGGTTCTGTGTAGAGGGGGCGGCAAGGTAGTTTTCCCTCTGGGGGCATGAGCAACAATCATTTCAAGTTGGGAAAAGGTTGTTTGTTTTATGCGCTGCAAATGAAGGGAGGAACGCTACTACATGGGATGGGTTGTTATCAGCTCTTATGTAGAATGGATCTGATCTTGGTGCTGACTCTCTTGATACAGTAGAGATAGTAATGGCTCTTGAGGAGGAATTCAAAACCAGTGTCAAAGAAGAAAATGCTGGGAACATTAGAACTGTGTAGGAAACAGCTGATTTGATAGAATCCAAATTTTCTTATCTATGTATTGTCATCATTGGTTGGGGATCTATTGTTACCTGTGATTCGATTTCTTTCTAAACTAAATATTTTTCCTGCAATTTCCTTAAACGATGGAGATCTGAAACAAAGGTGCATGTGCTTCAATTTCTTTCTGTTTGTTTTATTGCGATTTTAGATTTGATTGTTAATCCAAGACTGCATCTCATGATATATCGAACTGCTTGATACATGCCTGCTTTTTCATTTTTAAACTGAATGCTAGATATGATTGTTTATCCAAGACTATGTCTCATGCTAGATATTGATTTGTTGTATTATTTCTATTTAAAGATCTGGAATGCCAATAGTGGCTATGGTTCTTGGATTCCAAATAGCTCCAGTAGTCATCGTTTCGACGAAAAGTTTCGGTAATATTTTAGGGCTTATATAATGCAGAAGTATAACTTGTGATTTTACATATATAAAGAACGAATATCAGAAGAGAATATGTATCCAAAAAGCGTGATCGCTAGTCTCATGATATATCAAACTGCTTGATGCATGCCTGCGTTTTCATTTTTAAACTGAATGCTAGATATGATTTTTTTATCCAAGACTATGTCTCATGCTAGATATTGATTTGTTGTATTATTTCTATTTAAAGATCTAGAATGCCAATAGTGGCTACGGTTCTTGGATTCCAAATAGCTCCAGTAGGCATCATTTCGACGGGAAGTTTCGGTAATATTTTAGGGCTTATATAATGCAGAAGTATAACTTGTGATTTTACATATATAAAGAATGAAGATCAAAAGAGAATATGTATCCAAAAAGCATGATCGCTAGTCTCTTTAGCTGCCCTTAGCTTTGCTAAGTGATTTCCTTTCTCTTCTATTAGCCCTAGCATTAGTGCAGAAGAAGTTGTGGTTTTTTTATGTAGTGTGATAATAACTATTTCGCATTAGCAAAGCAAGCTTGGTATCAAACATAATAAAAAAATAGGGTTCTCAACATGTGAAACTAGAAATATAAATGATTTATATTGAGGTATGGTTTATATAGAATAAAAACTAGTTTTAAGTGCTTACTATTATGATAAATGGAATAAAGATTTAGATTTTTGAAAGGAAGAGTCGGATGATGTTTCGCTCTGTTCCAGATCGAGACGCCTTCGTAAGTGAGACAAAGTTACTAGATCGCAATTTGGTTTTCATAATATTGGATTTTATACTCACATTTTGATGCCTGCAATCTCTTTACCATACTTTCTCGAATCTAGGGACCCCACGACAAGAACGCAAATCACAGTAAATTGTATTTGTTGCACATAAATCCATCTGTCTATGAGTTTTATGCTATGAAAATATAATTTACATGAGAGAAGATCGTTCACAAGAAAATCTCTGTGGTACTTATTACAAGATTATTATCGGCAATTATGAGCACCGTCTTAGGTTTAGAGGATGTGAAGATGCATATGTTGAGGATGAAGGCATTAGAATACTGTGTGTGGAGGTGTGGACTCTAATCAATGCACCCGCATCTTGCCAACATTAACCTGACTGAGCTTATTCACTGGAATTGGTGATATAAGATTAAGTTGTTATTATAAATCATAGCAATCTCCAATATGAGAATAAAATTGGATTTTATAACTCACTTTTGTATGCCTACAATCTTTGATATAAGATTAAGTTTGATATCAAAGACTACCTATGATTTACCTTTAAATCAAGTTATTTATCTAAACTCTATTTTGTGCCTGTGATTTTATAAATGTCTGATCATGAACTTATTTTCTGTGTTTTGATAAGTATTGAGCATTTATGGCTGCCTTCTTTTTGCAAGTAGTCCATGCCTTGGATTAACTATATGGATTCCTCTGATTTTCCTTTTAGATATATTCTAGATATGAATATGGATTTATAGATTGGCCGCCTGCATTTTCTTATGTTTAAATTTTATATTATGTGTATTAGTATTCTTGTGCTTTGATCGAGACCTGTAAATTAAATTATGACTTGCGCAAAGCATTACTACACTTAGTGTCAATGTACATATTGTGAGAAAAATGGTATGATATTAATATATGTATTAATTATGTAAAGGTATTCCACTAAGAAGAGAAGGAGTGGCTTACCATAAGGAAACCACTAGATAAAACATATATCGATATAGTTGATAAAGTGGATTGGTTCCACTAAGGGAATTAACCTCATCCTTTTCCTATAACCGAGACTAAATGGGATGGGCTTGTAAAGGGTGTGCCTCCATGTTTAAATACCTAGTAATTTTTAGATATTTGAATAGTAATGTGTGCATAATGTTTTCTAAATTCGAACGGAGATTTTATGCAATATACTAAATATGATATGAGGCCTAGATGAGTGAAATATCTTAATGAGAAAACTGGGCAAAATGTTATTTTGTCTTCCATCCTATTGGATTCATCGCCCAGCTCGAGGGTGGCTTTAGACGAGAAAACATATGTCACACGAATCCTATGGTTGGGAGGAAATTCGTAGACATGTTTTTAGTCGCCTAAGCTAAAGGAAGTATGTGTAATAGTTATCCTTGTTTATGGATTTAAGTTATCTTATTTGTTTAGTTTACCATGAAACTTGTGTTCTTGGATTTATAGGTTGATATCTACTACTAATATGCTTGTTCAGTTTATATAAAGTGGTTGTTGCAAAATCTATGTTCCAATTGTGGAAAATCCTTAGAATAACTGTCAAAAGACAAGTGTAAAATAAATCAGTTCGTATATGTGCATACTTTATAAATTAGTTTTCTTTTTCATATCCAGTCATCTAACCTTTTTGTTTCTTCTCGGCCAACTAGGAGACTCCGTCTCCACCATTTCCAATTGGTGTGAAAGGGGACCAAGTACCACATATGGTGCTAAAACTGAATATCAAGGTTAACTTGTAATTGTATAATCATATGACTAATGTAACGTTGGAGCATTATTATTTTCTACAATGAGATTTGCATTATATGAGTGTACTTTGTAGGTTCCTAATCCGAAAAGAATGGTTATGGTTAAGTGAACACTTATTCTAAATTCTAATTGGTGTGATTAAATGTTTCGTTTCCACTGACATTTTATACTTCCCACCTCATTAAGTTATTCAGGTATTTGGGGTATGATACATATGGTATCAGAACATAGGTTACAAACACTTAGGCTTATATGGGCTCATTCGAAGGAAACAAATATAAGTTAGTTGAACAAGAAAAGGGACTCCGTCTATAAGACACAAGCATAAAGTTTCAAGGATCGACAAGAGGTAACTAACAAACCGTCTTTGAATTGCAAGTAAGTATGTTCTATTTGCTGAAGCATTACAATGGCATATCATTGTCTATAGATGAGAATTGTATATGTCTCATTATATATCTGAATTATCTTTTATGGGTAAATACTAGTCAATAAATATCTCCTTATACTCTACAATTAGTTTCATTGAAGGACAAGAAATTAATTGTTACAACGATTGCAAAGTTAGACTATTGGGTTAAGGCTTTATGAATTAGGTTCTTGTAAATTCATCCTAGTTGTGAATGTATAAAGGTAAATTTCATATGCTAAACTGAGGAACTCTCCTAAATCCGTTGACTTGGTAGTTAGAATTAAAATGTTTATTATAATTATCTATGTTAGGCTTAATTTTTTTTAGAGTGGATACCTTTCAAGTTTCAACAATATTTTCATTTGAGTGAGCACGGTTAATACAGTTTGTTAACTTTATATAATTAATTTAATTTGATTGACCCAATCGTCAGGATTGACAAAAATGAAATTCAGATGGATAATATAAGCAATTACTTGGATCTGTTAGAAGATCCATTAAGTTTTGATTAAAGTAGGAGTCAAAGTGAATACAAATATAACTGGTGTATTTAATATTCTGTTAGTTATGAAGGAAGCATAGTTATGGTTTTTTTTTTGTAACTAGGGGAATTGGTAACTAGGGACGGGCTGGTACTCACGTGACATGGGGTCTAGGGATCCAATCTCGCTACCACTATACCCCTAGGTGCATCCACAGGGACCGAACCATGGCGCATGGGTAAATTTGGGGGGGATTTACAACCAATTTCAACAATTCCACTTTACCACTTGCTCTGCCCCCCACGGGCAAGGTAGCATAGTTATGTTGATGTGAATATTTTTCGTTAATACCAATTCTATTACATTACAGGGGTATCAACTGGGAATTATAGTTTTGTTACATAGGAACAACTAATATTCCATAAGAAGTATAGCCTTGCTAAACTAAGGTATCTAGATTATTTTCAAACAAAGGAATTAACTTTAATTGGATTACTTGGACATTCCATTGGTGTGAGGCTTTTTTTTCTATGATTGGTAAATCGTCAGGTTATAAAGGAGAATAATTGATAGGAGTATCCTTGTCTGATTCTGGTATTTGATTGTATAGAGTAAGCGATGATAAAAACTAATGTGTGATGTTAGAACATGTGTGTACCCTTTCTTGTTAATTCAACAAAAGGATAATGCTTATAATTACTTAAAAGTATACATGTGTATTCTAGGTAGTTAATAGGATTCTTATGATGAAAATGCATGATTTTGTTTTATATATCTCTTATTCCCGTGATCGTTACTATGGATGATAGGATAGTTTGAGTGGTTTTTATAAAAACTATACTTTAAGGTGATCGAGATTTATGAGATAGAGGTATATGTTATTATACATGGATAACTTGACAATCTATTTCATTTTGATATAGGGATTTCATGAAATTTTGAGTGTAATAGTAATATGTGTTATTACAAGTAAACATGTACCTTGGACTATGAACGTCATACAAAAAGGATATATACGGTCACCCTTCTAAGGGTATGTGTTACAGAGAGAAATTCCTATGGCTTGGGGTACCACAACAGACAACTTGACTCCAGAAATCAATCCTTTCCAATATGCAAGAGAAATCAAATATCTAACACTAAAGGATCAGACCTCATACCTTATTCTGGACGGTTGAAGTAGATCCCCATTGAGCTTTCCAACTTCAGCTTGAATTGATGAATCACTTCCTCAACAACAAGTAAACAAGACAAGCATACTATATATATTGCTATTAGATCTACTCTAGCATATATAATAAACAACGTATAAGCATTTGAAATCATCCATGGATAAAATATTCATTCAAACATACATTATTGGACAGGAACAGAGATTTCTATTAATATAAAATCAGAGATTACAATGAATACAACCTCTTTCGGCACGTCTACGAATCGGAGAAACTGAATCCCCCACTTGGGCCTCCACCACCTCAATCCTCCATGTCTCGATAGCAAGCTCACAAGCAAAAGGCAAGCTTGGGAAGAACACCAAAGTGCTCCAAGAGACAAAGGGATGCAAACTCAAGCACAAGTTTTGGCAACAATGGACTTTAGTTTCTTTGCTCTCAATTCTCTTATGCCTTCAATGTATCCAAAGGGTTCCTTATATAGCTTTTCAATGGGGTAATGAAAGGTCGAATCCGAGCAATCTCAAGGCATATGGAATGCCAGGAGACAAGTGAGTCAGATCCATGTCAAGGAAAACTCCAAAAGGATTTGGATTTTGTACACATCCCGATGTACACGGTTTTAGGGATCAAACCCACTTATATACGCGATAAGGTGTTTAAAAGTCGTGTATAGCAATTTTCACATGTTTATAGGGATGATCTAGGAAACATCAAAGGATAAAAAATGGTCCAAGGGGTCTAAGGAGTCTGCAAAGGGACAGGGGAAGGCCATACAAGTGTGATTCACCTGGTGTGGTAAAATCAGCTATAATAGATGCCCCCTAATGTGTGAGGTCAGAGGGATCATACGATGGCTGAAATAGATTATAAGTCCATCCCAGAAGTGGAGTGATGAAGAATCCCAAATGGAAGACCAGCCACCCAATCAGCATAGTACAATGATACAACTCTACACATAACTACAAATACATATAGCAGTCCCGAATACATAAGAGTACAATGGCCATGAATAGGCATGATACAAAATATCACATAAGTGGTCATCGCCACGTACAATATACATAGATCAGAATATCCATGATGAATATATACAGAGGATATTGATCTCCATAATGGCTGAAGATATACAATGGATCAAGATCTCCATAATAGCTGGAAATGTCTGACATATACTGGAATCAAGTCACGAGAGCTGAAATCTCATGAACACTGGCATGATCAAGGAGGTAGCATATAAGAGATGCCACCAATCTGGAAGGTCTTCTACATAAACCGCTACAAGTACAAGTCCTACTATGTGAATAGAGGTGTCGAGGTCGAACATAGTAGTCCATCGTCTGATTATCAGTCATTGATGTATACTGTTAACAGGCGCAAGCTCACCCATCGATAATGATAATGGGAATCAAGGTACTAGAGTGCAAACTAACAAGTGTGAATAGATGTGTTGAGTTCGAACACTTGAGAGGATCCATCGATCAAGGGTCATTGATGTATTCCCAGAAACTGTCGATGGTGAGAGAACCTGCCACTGATGACTGCAAGTCTCAAGGCACTCAAAAATGACTATAGATTCCAATCCCATAATAAATGATCTGAAGTCGATGGGATGAAATCCGCTGAAAGGAGGGCATTAAGGCATCCCCCATCATCCAACATGAGGTACTCAGCAAAGTTGTATAATGTGGAAGGACTCGATCATAAGGTGCACGAACCAGTAACTGTACCAGGAATGGTTGACATGCAAAGTCAATATAACTGAGGAATGTCCAACTCAGGTTTCAACTTCCTTCAAACAAGAGCATAACGGTGAATGGTGACTGAATAAAGGCAGCATAGACTCGATATACAAAACTGGGACATCTCTTCGACACAGGAGGAATCGACAGAGGCTCCATGAGGACTGGAAGCTTAACCAATCGGTGGAGATAAACTCAGATAAACGAGTACATCTCCTAAAGTCAAACTATAAACCCAACCAATGGATGTGATATACAATGCTCTGTTCGAAGGTGACATGACTCGATAGCTTCCAAAAGATAACATCTTTCCTTGTCCGGATTTTTCGTTTTTTAATTTATTTTTGGACTTTTTCAAATATTTAAAAAGCTTGAAAAAGAATAAAACTACTTTATAGTTACAGACTAGGAGGAGACGAGTGTCATAATGGGCAAACAAACTAGTTCCAAGGAGTGGAACATACCTATGCTCAATGCAAGGATACATGTGTAGGATAGCGACACTCGGGGGAAAGTCCCCTCCCGATAAAAATAGGGAATCAAGCTGCAAAGGATATATAAAATGGCTCTGCATGGCTAGACATGAGACAAGCTCGGGCTATATGGCTGAAACTCAATGTCAGGGAAGCCGGCGTAAGGCTCAATAATGCAGGAAAAGCTCATGATATTGCAATTACAACTTGACATAAGGGAGTCCTGAGCAAAATAGGCTAGAAAAAGATCAAGAGGAGTATGAGGCTCTTGCGAAATGTCATGGCAATACTATACAACGGACTCCCACACCCTAAGGGACAAAATGTCGGCATGGGCACCAAATGCAAATAAGGCGCTAACTAGGGTACCCATGTAAGGTCAAGCTCTACCACTCATATCATGCCACTTCTAAAACAGCAAGAAGGTTTCGTGACATAATAGAGTGGGTTCGTACCTAAGGCTATAATGAAATGGTCATAAGGTCATGCAAAATGCAAACAGTGATGAAACCTAACCTATATGCCAGTTTAGACATGATACCTAAAATTGGCATGAACGGGTCAATCCAACGGCCAAAACGGTGTTCAAAAAGGTCTCCTACATCATAAATTAGTCCAAAAATGGTCCAAAAGGATTAGAAACGGTCCAAACTATAGAAAAGGGGGTAAAAATTTTCAAAAATTTGAAAAATTTCTATAAATGGTAAAAAATTCAAAACATTATAAAACATTTGAAATTTTTACCCAATTCAGCTCATAACTTCCACAACAAATTCCAGGAGATCCAGCCAGTGGAATCCACTACCGTTTTTTCCAGGTACTTACCCATGCTCTATTCTTTCATTTTGATGCAATTTTTGTCAAATTCCATGGTGTATTTAGGATTCTAGGCCAGTCTAAGATGTGCACCATGTCCCATGCAAAAATCGAGGGTTTTTCCATGTATAGGGCTGGATATACGCGGAAAACAACCTCAAAGTCACGTACATACACGGTTGTTTAGCAAACAGTCGCATATGCAGCTGCGCTCAATGATTTTTAAGTGTTCTAATGGATCAAACTCAAATTTTATGTGCAGGATGGTCCTAGAATGGAGAGAACATGAACATGGTGATGTAGAAGTGGCAGTAAGGGCAGATCTAATGGCTCAACAAGCTTTACATGCATGCGGGCTTTACAAGTTTTGGTGTCTTGGTGGCTTAAGAGCCAAACCAAGACTATTACAGATGTTGGTGGACTACTGGGATCCAGACTCAGAGTCGTTCCAGATAGACGGAATGTCCCTCACCATAGAAGTGGAGGACATATACTTTATTACTGGACTTTCCCGATGGGGGGAAGTGGTGAACCTACGCTCTCACGAGCCCAGAGGTGGCCTGACTATAGGTGAGTACATTGCAATGTACTGCTATCCAGACACGAAGAAGGTGGGGAGTCATATCCCAACTAACTCCATATAGGTGCTGGGCCTAAATGCCATCCTACTGACACTGGGTAGGATAGCAGGCTTGGCTTCACTCCACTAGGCCTCGCGACCTCTGATGTTCTATGCAGTGGAGTGCATGAGACCCACTGTGTACAATTGGAGCACTACGCTACTAGGCAACATGAAACACCGGCTCAGTGAGTGCAAGATGGGCAGAGTGCGAAACTTTGGTTTCAACAGCATACTGAGCATGTTTTTCTTTGAGCATGTTCTGGGATTGATCCCTAGAGTTGACGTTCCTCTACACGGGGTTCGAGATTCGGCCCAACGGCGTTGGGTGGATGCGATGCGCAGATTGGGTGGAGGTAGGGTGTCCAACCCCTATCTAGCTTATTTCTTTCCATGGTGCCGACGATAGATAGTTGCCATCGATGACTACCCCTATGTGGGGATAGATTTTCGAGGAGACCCAAACATGCCGCTACCACCAGGATCGGCATACGGTGACATTGGTAACGAATCTCGACCCTCTTTTTAAAAATTTTGAGTTATTAAAAAAATTTGTGTTTTCTAATTATGTGGAATCAAAAGACATGTTTTTGGGTGACAATACATAGTGACATCTACCATATGCATGCAGATGTGGGACCACGGTGGCCTGAAGGCTTCCCTCATCATAGACGAAGGGGAAGAGGAGATGATATCATGAGTGTGGATGTGAAGAGGACACTCCAAAGAATTCATAACAACTTCGTGAGACTGACACACAGAGTACCCATGGCGCAAGTCGAAGACTTTCCTAAGGCCATGCAGCGCCAGGTGGTGGGTGTACCACGAGCATGGGTATGGCTATTTCGATGGCTAGCTAGAGCCGTAGTGACGTTCCATGATCACAACCCCCCAACTGTAGGCATAGCCTTAGCCCATTTTGTGAAGTAGTCAACAGCCAATATGATATGATGATGCCCCCCATATGAAGCTAGGTTTCAATCCATAAAATCAAGCCCCCACTTAGTGAAGGGACTAGCGGTGATGATGGGATGTAACGAGGCAAGTTGCAAGCGCATATTTTGTGTGAACACCTGGCAAGGGTGGCACTTCTTGACCACATCTACACAATCTTTAAAGATCGACAGCCAGAAATAACCCACTCTCAAGATTTTTTGGGATATAGAAAGCCCAGGTAAATGACCACCACATGCCCCTCCATGGCAATCATTTAACACAAGCTCAGCCTCCTCGTGAGTTAAACAACGACGTAAAATGGAATCTACCCCATGGCGGTACAAAGTGTTATCCACTATGAGGTAATTCTTGGATACATGACATAATCGTCGTCGTTCATCCCGTGAGAGGTGAGTAGGGACCTTCAATGTTTGTAAATATATAATAATATCCCCATACTATGGGTCTAAAGTTGAGATTAAGAAGATGTGCTCATCGATAAACGTATCTTCACAAACCAACTCCTTGGCTTCGCTTGGGAAATCCGATATAAGCTCTACAAAAATTAACGATTTCTTTGATTTTGCCGAAACAAACTTGAGATCGAGTTCTTGCAAGATGACAATCCATTTATTATAATTTCCTCCAATCATCCTTTGAGTGAGGATGAATTGAAATGGATTGACATGGGCTACAACCAAGGTCTGGCGAAGGAGAATATAATGTCTCAACCATTGAACTGCATGTACAGTAGCTAAGGAAATCTTCTCAACATGGGAATAACAGATCTCTACATCAATAATATTTTGACTCATATAGTATATGACATGCTCTTGGAGCTCCTCATCCTCTTGAACCAACACCATACCAATCATCTCCATGGACGTGGCCACAAAAAATAGAAAATCACAGCTATAGTCTGGGGGACTAATCACTGGGGCTAATGCTAGGGCTCGCTTGAGCGCATCAAAGGACTCCTGGGCTCGCTCATCCCAACAAAAAGTGGTGTCCTTCTTAAAAATACGCATAAAGCCTCTAGTCAAATTGGTAAAATTGACAACGAATCTCCATAAGAAGTTTGCCATGCCTTGCAAACATTGAAGATGTCTAATGTTTTTCAAGGGAGACAACTGAAGTATTGCCTCAACCTTCAAAGGGTTGACTCTTATACCCTCTTTAGAAACAATGAATCTTAATAAGCGATCTGACTTCACACAAAATATGCACTTGTGAGGATTTAACCTAACCAAATAATGGTGGCACCTTTCAAATACTAATCTCAAATGATAGGAATGACGCATTCTCATACGAGAATGAGCAGCAAGGTCATCCAAAAACACTTCGATAATTGATTTGACATCATGGAAGATCAAGGTCATAGCCCACTGAAAAGTAGCTCCGACGTTCTTAAGGCCAAAAGGAATTTTTCGATATGCAAAAGTTCCCCAAGGAAAAATAAATGTTGTCTTAGGTTGGTCCTCGGGTTTAATTTGTATCTGATTGTATCCAGAAAAGCTGTCCATAAAGGAAAAAACCTTGCTACCTGCACACTCATCCAAAATCTGATCAATAAATGGTGTGGGGAAATTGTCATTAGGACAAGCACGATTCAAATCACGGAAAACAGTACATATGCGGATCACTCCCTGCTTCTTATCAACCAAAACGGGGTTTAAAACCCACTTCATCAAGGGAACAGGATAGATAAAACAAGATTTCAATAGTTTCTCTATCTCTACCTTAATCGCAGGTGCTTTCCTAGGATTCACTGCATGCAAGCATTGTCGAACAGGCTTAGCACTGGGATAAGTATTAATCTCGTGTTCAACAATGCGAGGTTCGATACCTGGCATTTTGTCGTAAGACCAAGCAAATATATCATGAAATTCTTTAAACAACTCAGTGTATTCTTGAATCTCAGCATGGGAACATTCTTCCCCAATATAGACATTCTCTATCCTACTAGGATCACGAGAGATATTGATAGGAATGGTAGGAGATATATTCACCATGTTCCCATCAGCCATTGGACTAGGAGAGCTTAATGGAACCATGGGACTACCAATTCTCTCACTAAGAACCTCCCTAAATTCCTCATGCTCCAAGCGGTCAAGCTCGGGAAGAAAATAAGATCTATGATGCAACTCTTCCCAAGGTGGCTCAACCCCTGACATGGCCTCAATAATCACTTTGTCTGAAGGAAAAACACTACCAAGGCAGTCATATGCATGAGAAGACTGAACTTCCCATGCAGGCAGCACATATGGGTCCTCCTCCTCCATCCACAAAGAGGAAGGACTAGGCTCTGCAACACACCCAATATTAGCTTGATAAGCTACCATAGTTGCAAGCAATGGCACGTCCATCATGATGGGCTCACTCAAAGTATTCGGTGTAGGAAGAATCCAAGGATCTTACATATGACTCGTGCGAAAAGACACCGATCTCATAGATGTCGAAGCCTCACCGAAACTAGACCCTATCATAAGGACAGGTGCAAGACAACTAAAGCTTCCCATAAGGGATGGATACATGCCCACACCCACACTCCCAGTTGCCGGCTGAGAGTGCTCTACAATTGGGATTGAAGCTCCCAAATATGCGATAACCGATGGATTCTTGAATGAAGTTTGATCAATCGTAACTATCTTCCCATTAAATGGAAAGCATACAACGCAAAATAATGAAGAAGCTACAGCTTGCATACTGTACATCCAATTCCTACCCAGCAAGAAATTGTAGTCAAGGGGTGCATCAACCGCCTCAACCTCTATCGCAATGGTCTTCCCTCCCAAATGGGCCTTAAGGGAAGGAAGGATCCCGTGCGGCCTAAACAATCTCCCATCAAACGCAGTTAACATGGTAGCAGATTTAGACAAATTAGGGGAACCTAAACCTTTCCAACATGATAAATACATCACAGAAGCAGCAGCGCCTTCGTCAATCACAATGCGCTTGACGATCATGTTAAGACATTCTACATGAATCAAAAGAGACACATAGTAAGGAAAGTGAGGCTGAATTCCTGCGGTTTCAAATTTAATCACGGAGGAAGAATTATCATCATTCACACCAAGGGAAGAAAGAAAAGCCTTCCTTTGCGAAGGACAACTCTGAAGTACTTCTAGTGCAGACATCACACAAGGAGTGTGGCCCAAATCCTCGACAACAGAATAGTTCTAGGCGGCTCGGGCATTAGGATTGTGCCCCAAACGCTTAACGACTCCCTTAGGAATGCGAGGTGCAACTTCAGGTTTATCCACAAGTTTTTCAATATGCAAAAGAGTCCCTGGTGGTTCAGGTTCCTTTCCTGGGTTGGGCTGTGATGAACCATAGTCATTCGCACAGGTCACAACCTTCGTAGCACGCACCATGTTAATGCAACCATGACCACTACCCTCCGGCGGATCTTGATCACCACCAGACTGATCATGGGTCCTCAAGTTCATGTTTTGATTGTGAGGCAAAGGGTTAGTCAGCACAGCTGGGCCCTATGCTAAGAATCTCAAGGCTTCATCAATACGAGGGCACAAGTAAGTGAGGTGATCGTCCTTACACAACTTGCAAGGAAAATTAACCTTAAATTTAGATTGCTTGTCCCCCCCAGCATTTTAGGCATTCTTGTCATTAGTATTAGCATTTTTATTCCTATTCCCACCCTTACGATTATTCTTACCCTTCTTTTTATTCCTTTCGGGTTGCTGGTTACCCTTCTTGTCCGACGATTACACCGAAATCACACTCACCATTTGGGTGGGTTGAGACGAAGCCGTGGCTTGTCCCGAAGTAGATTGGTTTATTGACAATTTACTAACCTGTTTCACAACCGAATCCGTAGGTTTAGCACTCGCACAACCAACAAATCCATCGGCATGTGGTCTAGGTTTAACTTTGGGGTCAAAACTAGAACACGGAGCATTGGGAATGATCTCATATAATAAACCGTATTGAGCATAAATCAAATCCAGTTCCTGCGCCCTAAAAATGGCTTGTTCCTCATTTTGCACTCTGGATGTAGAAACATCCTTCGCTATATAAGGCAATAATGACTTAAGGAACCATTCGAGGAGGAATTTCGGCGGTATAAAGGCTTTAATCAACCTCTTCCATCTATGCCACTCTTGGATATGGTCTGAGATATGCGTGGCTTTATCCTGTCGAAATGTCGAAAATATTTCTGTACCAATGTCGTAATGCACTAGTAGCTGGAAGTGGTTAAGAAAAGTCCTCGCTAGGTCATTGAACAAAGCGAATGCCCCCCTAGGTAGCTCTATATACCATTTCACGGTAGGCCCTGTAAGGGTGTGTTTAAATAGCCTTAAACGAATCAAATCTTGGTGTAAGGAATTTGAAGAGTACCATAGTTGAAAGGTAGTAACATGTTCAATCAGATCCTCTCCCGGTTTGCCCTTGAATTTGGGTATGTCCGAGGGAAGCTTAGTAGGGACAACCATCCAAGCCGGGTCATGAGATACAGGATCATTCGTTAATCTCGACAAGTCAGGAAGATTTAGCGTTGCAAGAAAAGGGAGCCTAGGATGAGCACGTCAGTGCATCGCTCCTTGATAGTTTTGATTCACAAAGGTCTGATTACCATAACCACCATGGCCTTGACCATAGTGCCCTCCTCCCGTTTGACCCATGTAGGGTGGCATGGAAGCACCATAATGTGGTGTACCTTGACTATTCGGGGCTACAAAGCCGTAATTTGGAGAGTAAGCGGGTTGTTGATACCCGTACCCATAAGGTGAAGAACCCTATCCATACTGCGTCCCATAATAAGGTCCATAAGTCATCGCATGAGATGTCCCATGAGATACTCTGTAAGTAGGAATATACACTCTAAAAGTAGGAATATACATTCCGGAAGTAGGAATATATGCTCCGGAAGTAGTAACATGACCTCTAGAAGTATGAACACGACCTCCCGAAACAATGAGCGGTACTTGAACCTGAGACACAACTGGTCGAGTAACAGCAGTACGGACATGACTCGTAGCAACATTTGGCCTGAAGGACCATGTGAATGAGGTCGAGGGTGAACATTCGAAGAACTAGGGACAGAGGACAAATGGAACTGTGAAATTATATACGTGTTGTTCCCTATAGTCACTCATCTTGGATCTAGTATCCTAATAGGATCACTAACCCTAGGCCTAGCAGGAACATGTGATGTAGCTTCCACCGCTGAGATGGAAGGTGCAATGTGACTTGTGCTCCCAAACCTCTCCACATGGTAAGGAATGAGAGTGCCCCTAGGTGTAGTGTTAGGCTCAAACTCAGACTCGACATGAAATGCCAAATCATGTGTAGGAAAACCAAACATAACATAACTACCATAACTAGTGTTCGCAGGTTCAAAATGAGTCTCATCATCTTCTGTAATTCCATACCGGCAATGCATCAATGGGGGATCAACACTAGAGTAAGTAGGTATATCATGAAAAGTACCTATTTTAGAAATTACAGGACCTAACTCAGTCAAATTAGGTGAAGGATCATAGTTAGGAGTAAACTCCCCATCTTCCACTTGAATGGGAGAGGGTGGTTCAAGAATACCTTCTTCATGGTCTCCCATCCTGTGTGAATCAATGTGCGAAGTAGTCCACCTGAACTGTCAATGTCTCTCTCCCAAAGGAGGAGGATATGTAGAAGGTGGAAGTCTTGCTAAACGACGAGAACGGTGAGGCACCACACCCGAATCCACAATGACTCAAAAAATGTAAAAAGACTCTCTAACTACGCAAACCCTAGGCAAGATAATTTGCACAGAGCATACACCAATAAAATATAAATCCAAACACAAGTAATCAAGGGTAGGATAAATGGGCTCCTGAATGAAGCAGGTATGTCTCGCCTAGGAGAGGCTTGAGACTCCCATACACAACAAGCGGAGGTACGTAACTAATTATTATGGCCCTCAGCTTCAACATGTAAAGCGACTGTGCTATCTGACCCCAACCTAGCTGGGAAACCCGCAGAGTACCCCCTTGATATCCTAGGTAAGGCAGCTAAGGTCACCTCAATATAATCAATGCTCAGGCGGACAGTCGCAGGTAGGATTGACCATATGGGCAGGGTAGCAAAGCCCAAAACTCTTGAAAGAGCCCCCAGATATGAATACAATCCTGGAAATATCTCTGGTGCTACTCAGTTATGACTAGGGGTCATCCCAATCAATAACCGCTCATACTACCTCATGCTTAACTCCTTTTTGAGAGGAGGATCCTGAGAAACACCAATTATACCAAGGAATTACACATTCTCACCTGGACAGACACATACATGTTGTTGTTTAGTGGTCTTGGAGAATTTACTCACAATGAACTATTCCAAGACCCTAAAACCTAATCTTGTTGGTGAACCCTATCAAATAAAATAGTGTAGTTCATTTTAATTAAGATTTGATTTTAATTGGCTTTATTACTCAAAAGAGGTAGATGGCTGTGCAACTAATGGCGTTATGACACAACATGAAGCAAAATGCACACCTAACAATCAATGCAAATGCATTGCGTCCATGAAAAACAGGGTACGCTACTACATGAAATGCACAATTTTCTTCAAATGATAAATGCAAGCTTTCCTATATGAAATCCTGACTAATACTTCAAAGAAAATCTAGTGCAAGTACTATGCAAAATGCAAGATGCAATGCATAATGATAAGCAAATATTTTTGGATTTTTTGAAATAAAAATGAGATACTAAAGCAAAAGAATGATTCTGCAACCCCCAGACTCTGCAAGCACAATCAAGAAGCACTCAAGCAAAGTACTAAGGTAAAATAAATCTAATGCACTAATCCCAAAACAAAAAATTGAAAATGCAATGACAAGAACATTTTTCAAAAAAGAAATTTTACCCTAAAAAAATGTCTCTAGTCAGAAACAGAGGTGTAAACAGACTCTAGCAGTGTCAAAGGAGACTCGGCAATCATCAAAATTCACCTAGCAACAATCAATCTTCCTCTAGAAGGAAAAACTAAAGGCATACGCGACTGTTCGCAGTAAACCCACGTGTGTACGTGAAAATAGTAGTGAAACCCATGTATATATGTGACTGTGAGTTAAAAACTCGCGTACAGGAAGAAAGGTGCATAAAAATAAAGGCAAACAGACAAGCTGAGACAAACTTCACACCAATCAGACATTACCAGGCAAACATGCCCCCAGACCCGACACAGAAACAGAGAAATAAGAGCAATTCAAAGTCATTGAATGCCGATAGAAAACCCCCAAAGGACAACTACTATGAACTCCCCAGCGGATTCGCCAATTCTGTTACGGAGATAAATTCCTATGGCTTGGGGTACCACAACAGACAGCTTGACTCCAGAAATTAATCCTTTCCAATATGCAAGAGAAATCAAATATCTAACACTAAAGGATCAGACCTTGTACCTTATTCCGGACGGTTGAAGTAGATCCCCGTTGAGCTTTCCAACTTCAGCTTGAATTGATGAATCACTTCCTCAACAACAAGTAAACAAGACAAGCATACTATATATATTGGTGTTAGATCTACTCTAGCATATATAATCAACAACATATAAGCATTTGAAATCATCCATGGATAAAATATTCATTCAAACATACATTATTGGATAGGAAAAGATATTTCTATTAATATAAAATTAGAGATTACAATGAATACAATCTCAGTCGGCACGTCTGTGAATCGGAGAAACTAAATCCCCCACTTGGGCCTCCACCACCTCAATCCTCCATCTCTCGATAGCAAGCTCACAAGCAAAAGGCAAGCTTGGGAAGAACACCAAAGTGCTCCAAGGGACAAAGGGATGCAGACTCAAGCACAAGTTCCGACAATAATGGACTATAGTTTCTTTGCTCTCAATTCTCTTATGCCTTCAATGTATCCAAAGGATTCCTTATATAGCTTTTCAATGGGGTAATGAAAGGTCGAATCCGAGTGATCTCAAGGCATATGAAAGGCCAGGAGACAAGTGAGTCGGATCCATGTCAAGGAAAACTCCAAAAGGATTTGGATTTTGTACACATCCTGATGTACGCGGTTTTAGGGGTCAAACTCGCATATATACGCAATAAGAGGTTTAAAAGTCACGTATAGCAATTTTCACATGTTTATAGGGATGGTCTAGGAAACATCAAAGGACAAAAAATGGTCCAAGGGGTCTAAGGAGTCTGCAGAGGGACAAGGGAAGGCCATACAAGTGTGATTCACCTGGTGTGGTAAAATCAGCTATAACAGTATGTTGTTATCTTTATAAAGGTATGCAAATATATGTAGACAATTTGTTGTTACTTATATAGTGTTAGTGTGTACAAAGAAAATAGGTTACCTTGAATATTTTTTTTGTGGTCATAAAATCTATTGTAGTTCTTTTGGAAACAATGCACGTATATATTCCCTAGGAATTAATGTGGCAGGAAATTATTTTGTATCTTTATTTTTATGAACCATGACGTAAGGATGAGAATAAGTAACCAAAATAGGATTTTCATTTCAGATGATCATGTAGTAAGAAGGATGATTCCTTACTATTGTGCTCAGGGAAAAGAATTTCTTACAAAAATTGATTTTTGCTATACAAAGAGGTACTAACAAGTGAATTTGGAAGATGGTCAATACTCCTTGGAACTTCTTGAAAGACAAGAGTGTAAGATATTATGAATGGTAACCATATGGTAAGAATATGAATAAAGATCAAGGGCTCATGAACAAATATATTAAATCATGAATAAGAAAATAGGTGAACCTATTTGATGTTATTTTGTTGCATTTTGTAATTATCAAATATGCAAGAAACAATAAATGATTGACGTTTAAAAGAAATTTATTGGACTCAAGAATGAAGGCTTAATGGGAAAGGAAGCTCTTCTCTAAGTGAACACCAAGGGGAAAATTTGAGGATCTAAATCTACTTGCTAAAGTAACGTTTCCTGGACTCAAGCAGGAGTTTGGGTGGAAAAGAAATTCCTGGACTCAAGTGAGGAGGCTTGAGGGGAATTGTGAGAGTCTGTGATATCAATGGCAATATCTATGCACAAAGTTTGACATCTAGAAAACAAGATGTTGTTTGATGTTTTTGAGGGGAAAAATTTTGACTAGCAATCAAAAGGGAGAGTAACCTCAAAGTTTAGCATGTAATTCCAATTGGTATCAACAACTCGAGAGAGAGTTCTGTGTTCAGCAGAGAGCTATTAAAGATGAAAAAGCAAGGGAGATTTTGTTGATCAACAAAAGTGATGTTGAAATTTGTCCAACTTCATGATGAAAGAATAAAACACATATTAATGATTTTCATAATAACTAGAGAGTTTAATCTCTTAATCTGTAAATGTTATGAATACTTAAGTAGGAAAAAACCCCTTAAGGGCGAGGGTAAATGGTAAATTTTAAAAGGTTAATGCTTGAAATTATGTGAAATAAATGATACTAACTTGTAAACGAAAGAGATGTCTATCTCAAGTTGAGGAATTTTTGTTTATGTTCTAAGTCGGATTACGAATTAATGACATGTTTACTGAATAAGTTTTGGAAGACCTTATTTTGTTGCACAAGAGTGAAGGTTATCAAGGATAAAATCTTGTGGCAATCACAAAAGATTGAAGATGATGAAAACAAAGAGGGAAAAGAGAACAAAAGATAAAATCAAGAGTGGAACACAAACCTCTGATGAATATGTAACTAGATCTGATGTTTCTTGCATGTTTAATTTTTCTTTAAGGGTTTCACTGTGTTTAATTATGGGAAATCCCTAACTATAAAAACAATTAATGTTTGGATAAAAACAAAAAGATAGGGAAACCTTACTAAGGTTGTCGATGCTAGCTCTTCTCAACCTCTTTGTTATTTATGTATGGGTTTATAAGAAAAATAAAGGAACACTAATCAATTATTATTTAGGTATAATACTTAATATTAGGTAAAGCTATATACAGTAAAATGATATTGTTTCTAAATAATAATAAAAGATAGTTTATAGTTTCCTCTATGAGAAACGATTTAAGTAATAGAATTCATTTCTCTTGTACTTAACTTATAATTTACAGGAAATAAAAACTTTCCTACTTTCTTTCCAAAACAATAATAATTCTGGAAACTTTCATCATTCATAAAATCCTTCATAAATAAACATAAAACAAATTAAATATAATAATCCAGAACAATATAGAACATGTTAACTTCCGAAGGGGACAAATATCCAAAGAAGACCGTTCCTCCCAACCATCTCCTAAAAGCAGCCAATATTACTTGCTTTAGAACCCCTGAGCCTGTTCACTAAACCACTAGGACGAAGATATTATGTAGAGGTTTGTTTTGTTCTCTCTATAACTCAGTAGTCCCACTTGCATTCAATACTCCAACTATTCACTTTAGCTTTCCCCTCATCGAATTCCTCTTGTGTGCCTAACTTTTCAGTGTCCAGCAATCCACAAGGTTCTAGTGTGTAGAATATGTGTGAGCCTCCTTCTCTTTTGATGGATATATGCTTGCCTAGGTATTTGGGTCAATTTGTAATTTAATGAGCCACCTGCTCAGTTCCTCCTTTCTTGGGAACATGACCACAATTTCAGGGAAGTTGCCTCATGCATCATCTAGAAAGTGAATTTTGTTGCTTCCATTTATCATTTTTCCCTTATATACCAAATCATTCCTCCTAGTGGGTCAGTGAACACTCTTCAACATTCCTCTTTGGAAAGGTGTCTCTTATCTTGATTATTAAATAATAAAATATTCAATTATAGCCATCCCTGACCATCCTTGGTCAACAACATAAAACTTTACAATAACTTTTAAAGTAATGTCTTTCCACAACATAAAATCTTTTGTCCTAGGTGGGTTACAAACACCCCCTCTTACGTTCAACATCATCCTCGATGTTGTTTAAATGTCATTTGAGTCTTCCTGGAACAAAATTGGATATGCTTCCCACATATGACTCTCGAATTCCTAGGTTGCTTCACCTGGACTAAGGTGCTTCCATTGCACCTTTACTTTTCCAATGGTGTGATTCCATAGAAAAAAATATCTCTTGTCAAGGATACAATCCGATTTCACCTGAAAATATCTTTATGGTTCTACGTGGATAACATTCCAATCGATTACATGAGTAGCATCATGTACATACTCTTTCAATATAGAAATATGAAATACGTTATGTATTTTAAGATTAGGTGGAAAATCTAACTGGTAAGCCATTGTTCTAACTCTTGACAATATTTCAAATGGTCCACAATACCTGGGTGCTAATTTAGCACAACTCCCCAACTTAAAGGAGCTTTTTCTAGGTTTTACCTTGACAAAAACATGCTCACCTACTTGGAATTCTTTCTGATTTCTTTTAAGGTCTGCATGACTCTTTTGTCTATCCTGTGCCATTTTCAAATTGCGTTGTACCTATTTCATTGTTAGTTCCATTTATTTTAACAAGTCAGGTCCTAACATTAATCTGTCAACCATATAACACCATGAAATGGGAGTATTACACTTCCTACCATACAGTATTTCAAAAGGACTAAGTTTTGTTGAAGCTTGATAATGATTGTTATAAGAAAACTCGACTACATGCAGATATTCTTATGATTTCTTTGGATGATCCATAACATACATCCTTAACATATATTCTAAAACTTGATTTACTCTTTCAGTTTGTCCATCCATTTGTGGATGATAAGCGGTACTAAAATTTAATTTAGTGTCTAATCCTTTAAACAATGACTTCGAGAAATTACCAGTAAACTTAGGATCCCTATAAGAAATTATCATCTTAGGAATTCCATGCAAACAAAAAACTTCCTTCATAAAAATATCAGCAATATTAGCAGCCTTATAAGTAGTTTTAACAGGTGTAAAATGAGTTTCCTTGCTAAGTTTTTCTACCACTACCATCACAGAATCATTTTTCTTTCAATTTTTAGGCAATCCTAATATGAAATCAATGCTAATAATTTCTCATTTCCAATATACGATTGGTAATGGTTGCAATAGACCTGTTGGGTGTCGATGCTCATCTTTAACCCACTGACATTCTATACACCTAGCTATATATTCAACCACTTCATTTTTCATATTGGGCCAAAAATAGTTGTTTCTTAGCATTGGTATCATTTTTTGGTAATGAGGATGTCCTGAGTAAGGACTCTTATGTACTTCATTTAATATTAGCAATTTAATTTCTCGTACATTGGGTACATATAATCTATTTTTATACAGCATTAAACTTTTTTCATTCAAACTAAAATTTGTTTTTATATTTCCATATTCATTTTCTGTAACTTTTTCTCTTAAATTTGATCATTTTTATCCATTTTTACTCTGTCTTCAAATTATCATCCAATTTTGTTTTATAACTGCTAACAGCGGCTATAAAATTCATATTTGTATTTTTGTTTAAGGCATCAGCCACCTTATTCTCTTTTTCTTTTACAAGTTGAATCCCAAAATCATATTCGCTAAGGAAAGCTAACCATCTTTCTTTCCTTGCGTTCATATTTTGTTGATCAAACAAATATTTTAAACTTATGCTATCAGACATTAATAAAAAATTTCTATCGATTAGATGATGGTGCCACATTTTTTAGGGCATGTATTATGGTATCCAACTCTAAATTATAGGTTGCATAACTCTTTTCATGTATTTTTTAACTTTCTTGATTCATAAGCTATTACATGACCTTCTTACGTTAACACTCCACTTAGGCCCTCATTGCATGCATCAATGCACAAAACAAAGTCCTTATTTGGATCTTCTATTTTTAAGATAGGTGCAGTGGTTAATAATTCTTTTAACTTTTCAAATATTTCTTCACATTTTAAATCCCATACAAATATTTTTCCCTTTTTCTGTAAGGACATTATGGGATTCGCGATCCTCGAGAATCTTTCTATGAATTTTCGATAATAACATGTAATCTCCATGAACGATCATACATACGATACATCCTTAGGAACATGCCATTTCATTATTGCTCTTATTTTATCAGGATCCACTAATATCCCTTCCTTGTATATCACATGGCCTAGATATTGTATTTTATCTTTAAATCATTTGCATTTATTGAATTTAGCGTACAATTTTTTTTCTCTTTAAATTTGTAATATTAACTATAGATGTTCATCATGTTCTTCTTCTTTTTTTGAATAAATTAGTATCTCATTAATAAAGGCAACTATAAATTTATCCAAATACGTACTTAAGACATTGTTCATTAAACGCATAAAAGGTGTTGGAGCATTCGTTAGCTCAAATGGCATAACTACAAACTCATAATGGCCGTAACAGGTTATGAATGCAATTTTAAATATATCTTCATCTTTAATTTTGACTTGATGATATCCAAATCTCAAGTCTATTTTTGAGAATATCGTTGCTCCGCATACATGATCAAAAAGATCATCTATGCGGGGAAATGGATATCTGTTTTTAATTGTCATCTTGCTTAACTAACGATAATATATACATAAGCGTAAGGTGTTGTCTTTCTTTTTAACAAATAAGACATGTGCTCCCCAAGGGGATACATTTGGTCTTATGTAATATTTATCTATTAACTCATGTAGTTGTATTTTTAATTCATTAAGTTATAGGATATTCATCCGGTAAGGAGCCTTTGAATTGGGTACAAATCCAGGTACTAATTCAATAGTAAAATCCAATTATCTTTTTGGAGGTAATCCTGGAATCTCTTCCAAGAATACATCTAAAAATTATTTTAGAATTTGTATATCATCAAATTTTAATTTATCTTCTTTATTCATGTGTTCATCATTCATTACATGTATAACGAAAACTTTGCAACCTTTACGTACAAACTTTTTCATTTGTAAAGTTGAAATATGTCTCACATAAACTTTTATAGGTATTCCTTTTACTATAGCTTCTCATTTTACATCTAAACATGTAAATGTTTTCTCAAATCAATTTAAAACTACTCTATGTTTTTCCAGCCAGTCCATGCCTATTAAAACATCATATGATCCTAGAGGTAATACATTTAATTTCACTTGAGTTTTGAATTAACTCATAAACATTTCATAATCTTCAACATAGCTAACTACCTTTCTCTTGGTTCCTGTAGCTAACTGAACCAATCAATATTTTTCAAACTTATTCAAATGCAAATTACAACTTTCTGCTATACTAGGTGACACAGCTTAAAATAGCACCTAGTTCTATAAAAATAGAAATGGGTTTGTTCTTTATCATACCTTCTATTTCAACCATATATGTTTGGTGATCATCCTGTCGATTCTCCAAAGTTGCATTAATCTTTTCTGGCATCCCATTCGCTACGTCACCAACAGTTGCTTCTTCTTGTATTGTATACACATTGTTGAAATTCCTCTTCTTGTTTGGACAATCCTTCACATAATGAGGTCCTTGACAATCCCAGCATTTTACAGGTTCTCTTTGCTCATTATTTTTAACATGATTGTTAGGTATGTCTATGTTCTTTGTTGCTGTAAAATTATGTTGTGTATTACTTTTAAAGTTTGTCCCCTGATAAGTATTCTTATGATAGTTTCAAGAATTATTTGTGAAATTTTTGTTGGACTTAAAGCTTTTTCTTCTTTGTTCAAAGTTATTTGTTCTTTTACCCTTGTATTTAGGTACACCTTCTCTTTTATTTCTAATTTGTTCATAACAGAATTTATCCTTCCTCATTACTTCCTCAAGGGTTTTTGGATTGTCGTATTCAATTTTGTCCTTGAAGCTAAAAGGTAGACAACTCACAAACCTTTGTATCTTAGGATTTTCATCGATGATATAAGGAACGTATCATAGTAAAGTTAAAAATTTACTACTTAGTTCCTTCATAGACATTGAACCTCGCTTAAGATCGTAAAATTCCTTGGCCCTTTCTTTGTAATATTATTCAGACAAAAAATTTATTTTAAAGTATTTCTTAAAATCCTCCAAGTTACATTATTTTCTCTAATGTTTTTCACTATTTTTATATCCTGCCACCATATATCAGCTTTTTCAATTAAGTTATAAATAACCATTCTCAATTTCATCCTGTCTAAGTAATTATAGATTTGAAAATACTTTTTCATCCCGGAAAGCCATGCCTCCACTTCTGAGACCTTTTTCCATCTGACCATTAAACATTGGGGGTTATTTCTTCTTAAACTCTCCTGAAATTTCTTCGTAAGGTTTACATTTTCTCTTTCTAGGGTTGTTGTCACTATCACTACTTTCACTGGAATATTTATTTTTCTCTGTGTGACCTAATAGTAATTTCTGAGGAGAAATTACTTTCATTATCATATAATTTTAATTTTTACATTTACGCTTGTAAGATATAGTTCCAGATTCATATTCAAGTTCTTTTCTCTTATCCGTTCCTTCATTAGGTAATTTATCCAACAATATTTGGTTTAATTCTTCCTGTTCTCTTAGGATTCTTTCATTCTCTTCCTTAACATTCTGTAGTTCAGCCTTTAATTCTTTTACAATTCGAAGTAATTCAGTTGAGTGATCATTTAGGTCTATGTATAAATTATCTGGATTATTTTTCTCATTATTGATCCATGCTCGACAGATGCCTCTACTCCTTCCATTTCCCGCAAAATAAGGATTTATATTTATGTACATAAACAATTTTTAAACATAAGTCAGTATTTTGTTTTCCTGTTTTTGTATTGAACATGCAAGTTGAGCCAAACTTCAGGCATAGTGTTTGAAATCGTGCTCTAATACCACATGTAACAACTCAAAAATTCCATAAGAATTTTTTTTATTACGAAGTGTTTAGATCAATTTAAGACCTAACCTGGCTTCACACATATTTTAAGAATTATTATAAACCCTGCATTCCATTATCAACCTAGGACTTAGTCTATAATGAAATTCTGTAAAAAATGATACTTAACAACTCAAATATGATAACTTCATATATAATTCATATAACACTATACTGTTATACAAGTTGTAAGTCTTATGATAAATTTACTTGTTTTCAAAAGCTGATGTGTCATGCCATCCTTGTCGTATGTTATAGTTTGTATGCTTAATTTGTATTTTCATAGGGATGGATTTGTCATGTTTTAACATCTTAAGCCCTTTGCTTACTAACCCTATTAAGATGCTAGTGTCACAAGGTTATGGGTCTTACTTAGATTATGATAGCTAATGCATTGTTTAACTTTGTATTATTTGCATTCCAAGTCATAAGTTGAGCTCATACCACCACATTATCTAAGTTTCAAATGTTAAGTTGAACCCATTTTAAGTGTCAACCAAAGTCTCACAATGAAGCATCTGGTCAAAATCTTATGCACTACGTGTTCCATAACAAACTAATGAGTCAAGCACCAAGGTGATACTAACATGGCTAAAGGGAAAACAAAGAGTTCACTTTTAACTATATCGAGTGGGTAGAGAAATTTAAAACCACGTGGAGGTAGGTAAAAAGATTAACGCGCCATGTGAAGGGTTCATGTTCCATCCAGCTGGATTAAAGAGTTAAACCCTAAGCGAAAACCAAAGGTTTTAGTTCTTTTGTATTGTTGAACCAGTGAGGAGAGATGAGGGATCTCGTCCCTTCCAGTAGTGGATAAAACAAAAGGATGCATTTGACTTGCCACGGGTTCCTTCACGTTGTGGGTAAGTTGCTCTTCCGAACAGTTTGTTTTTAGTTTGATGCAATGTTTTTTTTAAGTCGAATGCCAAGGTTTAGCCTCTATCCAAAGTCTAACTGGAAGGAGGTTTCGACAGCTGCCTTTCGATGAAGCTTGGCGTGAAAATATTGGGTTGAGGGTACCTAGAGTCGAACGGTCCTGGTAATACCTATGTACCTTGAAACCCTAGTGTCCTTAACGGTCTAAGGTTTGAAATGAAAACGAAAAAGATGGAACAGATATTTTTTTTTGGTTTGGATTCATTTTGGGAGATACAAGGGTTTCTATGAGCCCCTTCCGTTGATGGTAAACAATATCTTGTTTTTCCTCTACGACATTAATGGCAGAGATAAATGTTGTTTTTAGATGCTTTCGAGCTATTCTAGGGTTTATAAAGCGATAATATTTTAAAATCCCCTTGGTTTACAAACCATGGAATTTGTTTGGGAAGTTGTTTTCAGTCGTTTGAAACTCTTATTGTAAAAATTTAGTGAAGTTTGTGGATAATATAGTCTCTGCGATTTTTGCTTCTCTTTTGTGTAAACCTTCGAAGCTCTCTGTACTACTCTGTATATTGTTTAAATCATTGTATAGCATTCAGAATTGCTCTGTATAATTGATATTTTGTTTATTACTATGTGAATGAATTTGTTTGCTTGGTTACGACTACTACATCCATGTTTTTGTTGAAAAGAATGCCATTTTGGTTTTTAAAATGGTTACAACCCATTCTGGTTTTTAAAATGGTTTACGTCGTTTCCTTGTTGAACCAAAGTTTGAACTTAGAGTGCTTTCATTGTAGGCTTCGTTTAATACATAAATTACTTGGAATTTTAACCTTACAGGCCTCGAACCCTCGACTGGTGTTAAAATAACAAGATGGGTTTATTCTCTTCTCTAAAACTGTACAAACCCTAAATCAATTTTTTTAAACGATAATCCTTTCGGCTGTATGAAACTGATACTTAATATTTATTATTATTCTGAAGTATTTTTACTTTTATGGGTCTCGAACCCTCGGCTGGAAGCCATTGCACCTCTAAAACTGGATTTGATGTTTTTGGCATGTTTAATTTTTGTTTAAGGGTTTCACTGTGTTTAACTATGGGAAATCCCTAACTGTAAAAAGAATTAATGTTTGGTTAAAAATTAAAAGACAAGGAAACCTTACCAAAGATGTTAACGCTAGCTCTGCTCAACCTCTATTTTTTTATTTCTGTATGAGTTTATAAGAAAACTAAAGGAATACTAATCAATTATTATTTAGGTATAATACTTAATATCAGGTAAATATATATACAGTAAAATGATATTGTTTCTAAATAATAGTAAAAGATAGTCTACAATTTCTACTATGAGAAATTGTTTAAGCAATAGAATTCATTTCTCCTGTACTTAACTTATAATTTACATGAAATAAAAACTTTCCTACCTTGTTTCAAAAACAATAATAATTCTGGAAACTTTCATCATTCATAAAATCCTTCAGAAATAAACATAAAACAAATTAAAGAAAATAGTCCATAACAATATAGAACATGTTAACTTTCGAAGGGGACAAATATCCAAAGAAGACCGTTCCTCCCAACCGTCTCTTGAAAGCATCCAAGATTACTTACTTTAGGACCCCCGAGCCTATTCACTAAACCTACCAGGACGAAGACACTATGTAGAGGCTTGTTTTGTCCTTTTTGTAACTCAACAATCCCAGTTGCAGTCAATACTCTAGCTATTTACTTTAGCTTTCCCCTCATCGAATTCTTCTGTGTGCCTAACTTTTCAGTTTGCAGCATTCCACAAGGTTCTAGTGCGTAGAATATGTGTGAGCCTCCTGCTCTTCTAATAGATATATGCTTGCTTAGGTCTTTGCGTCAGTTTGTAATTTAATGAGCCACCTGCTCAGTTCTTCCTTTCTTGGAAACACGACCACAATTTCAGGGAAGTTGCCTCATGCATCAGCTAAAAAGTGAATGTTGTTGGTGCAATTTATCATTTTTTCCTTCTACACCAGATCATTTTTTGTAAAATACGATACATAACTAAAAACATTCCCCCTGGTTGAGACTGATCAATGTAATCAAAACCTATAAGTTTAAATAACGTGGTCCATTACCAATTATGAATTGCAATACTTTTCCTTTAAAAAAATCCTTAATAATGATAATATTGTGTCATAAAGTTTATAAATAATTACGCCGTAAGGCGTTTACCAAATGGGAGTCGACTCCCCTCAGTTATTGCGTTTTTTTCCTTCATCCGTCAGATGAAAACGTCTGACGATTGGAGTAATCTCGATCGTTGATCAACGATAAGGTTAGGTGCACATTGCCCAAGTTAGGTGCACAGTTCCCATCACCATCAATCCATTCCCTCGTCACTCCGGAAGCTCCAGCGTATTCATCAATCCATTCCCTCGTCATTCCCTCGCACTGAGCCAAATTTGCCTCACAGAAATAACAGAGAGCGGAGAGGTGAAGAGAATTGTGTTTGCCGATAGAAGAAGAGAAGTGAAGAAATAGCAGAGAGCCGAGAGGAAAGGTAATAAAGCCCTACTCCTGTGGATTTTTCTGTCTTGTGATAGTTGTGACAGGCTTCACTTGCAGAATCTACAGCGAACTCATATGAAGCCGCGGCAACAGATCCAGGTACTCTAGTACCGCTGTTATATATATAAATTTACACCATTGATTTTGGTAATAAATTTACACTGCCACGCTTCTCTACTCATCAGGGACAACGGGCAAGAGCAAGGGAGTCATCTCCACGCATAGGAATGTCATTGCCATTATAGCTGGAATCCTGGGCAGTGGTGCCAATATGGAGGGGAAGGAGAAGATATGTTTATCTATCATTCCGTTGTTTCATGTTTTTGGGTTTTGCTACACATTCTCTTGCATTGCAGCTGGAAGTACCGTGGTGATCATGCCCAAATTTGATTTGGCTGAAATGCTTTCCTCCATACAGCAATACAGAGTGAAGACCCTGCCCGCTTCTCCGCCCATTCTCGTTGCTTTAAATAAGTCTCCTATCGTTGCCAACTACGATTTGACTTTGTTTTACTCGATCGCCTGCGGTGGAGCACCCCTAGGAAAATACGTCATCGACAAGTTCAGTGCTAGATTTCCAACTGTTCAAGTTCAACAGGTGACATTCATGCCTTTCTTGCACCTCTGATACGGGAATACACTCTCCCATTGGGTAAAGAATAAAAATCCTTTACAGGAATTCACTCTCCCATTGTCTGCGATGTTTATATATCCTTTAGAAAACCTAAGACTCACTTATAAAACATGCCTCGTTTTAACTTTTTCTTGTCCATGGTTCAAGCAAAACTATCTCCATCCTCCCAAAGACACAACAGGCTTGATTTCTTCTATTCCAACTTTCCAATTACCTCAAATGACGAGATTGAAAAATCATTGTTTTTTATGAATGTCCATCTGTTTTTTATACAAATTCTAATTGAATATAGTTATTATTTTGTAGGGTTATGGATTGACAGAGACCAGCGGGTCAGTGTCCTTTACAAAAACGGATGAAGAAAACAGACATTATGGGACAGCAGGCTTGCTTACAGCTACTGCGAAAGCTAAAATAGTGGACACAGCCAGTGGCAAAGCTATGCCTCCCAACCATAAAGGAGAGCTTTGGTTGCAGGGATCTACAATCATGAAAGGTACTTCCACGCATCATTTCATCTTTTCCTTTCAAGAAATTTTAACAAATTTGGGGGCCTTGCTGATTTTGGTTCCTTTCACAAGTTTTTTTATTTTGAAAGAGAGATTACGTTGGTGTCCCCTATCTCCTTCACGACTCATCACCACCCATGAATAAAATCTTAAGAATATTTTGGGGAGGGTAGGTTTTCAGTTAATCATGGTAATGGTAAATATTTCTGAATCTAACTGTGTTAAATGACAGAAACATGAATTTTAGTTTAGAGCTGAAACTCCACTCATCTTATTATAGAAAGCACATAAATTGTACATACTATTAATGAGCTATCCTCTGATAATGAATGAAATGCCCACTCTATTCAGGAAATGTTTCAATCATTTAACTCAATTCACTCTTAAAAAAAAATTCAAATTCATCATGACTTAAACATCTAAATCACTATGATAAAAATCTCATAAACAGCAAGTGCAGAATGCCATATCCACAATGTGAACATGGTTCCCTTATAAGCATGCCGGTGCTCAAAATCACGTTAAAATAATTTACAAGAATTCCATTGAAGATCCTTGATTCGTCTCCCCACAAGTGCACACCTTGTGCTCTTGTGAAATTTTAAGTGTATATGTTCTGTACCCACAACCGTCTTTCAAACCGGAATTGTATTCTACGGCAAATGAATCTATATCTCAAGAAAATGGTCAATGCAAGTAGTCTGATATTTTTCCATCCCTACCTCCCAAACTACAGTTTCAGTATGATGCCATAGCGCTCTCATCTATATATTGATGGGAATTTTCCCAGCTTCTGGCTGTTTAATCTAGTGGAAATTCATGTGGACAAACTAAATGCTAAACGGCAAAAGAAAGATACAGAAAGATTTAAATACAATTGACTCGTTATACTTAGCCAGGCATTAGAGGCCTCCCACCTATAAACCAGTGGAAATTCATGTGGACAAGCTAAATGCTGAACGGCAAATGAAAGATACAGGAAGATTTAGAACCTGGAGCCATAGAATTGCTACTCATCCAAAACCCTGCAGCGCCAATCCAGCAACTCATGCCTGAGGAAATCAGCAGGGATTGAGAGGTTTATGTCGGGCAAAGTTCTGAAAACACGATTCTCTTTAAGGGTTTCAAATATTTTATATTTGGATTTAGGTGGGAGGATGGAAGCTGTCACTCTCAGACGGTTTAGGTGTCGCAATAGAATTATTTCAATAATCGATACATAACGGCAGATTTGGTTTTACTTTAAAAACTCTCATGATGAATAGTATCACACAATAAAGCCCTTTCTAGAGCTGGTCCATAAAGATCATCTTGGAAAGGAACCTTTTTAATCTATGGTTTTAATTTCTTTATTTTGGTCTGGTGGTTATAATAAAAGGGTTGACTAAGTTCATAACTCATTGATCAAATTGATGAGAGATTAACTTGCAAATAAGGTTTTTTTAAAGGAATTTTTTTAACTTGTAAATAAGGTCTTTCTAAATGAACACTTTTTAAGGTTTAGGTTTAAAAGTTTTAATTTGGTCCAGTAGTGGTGATAAGGAAAGGGTGAAGAGATTCATTAAGTTCATAATTGATTGATTAAATTGATGAGAGGTTCATTAAGAATTTGTTTAAGCATAGTCATGTGGATTTGGTTGGTGTTTTTGATATGCACATTAGTATAGAGGTATTCATGCTAGATGCACATTGTGGCGATCAATATTCAACACAAATTAAACTTGGCAAATAGCATTCTGTTATAGACACACATATTCTTTGTCACACACTAGTGGTGTTGTGAGCACAAAGGCATAAATTCCAATCATGTGATATGCATAACATAATGCATTGATTCTTGTTGTAGACATGCAACAAGAACAACATGGCATATTAATGTAGTTGAATAGCTCAACAATTTGTGCAATGAATACCAATAATCAAGAGGAATCATCTTCCTTGTTTGTCTCTTCCTCTTTGGGAACTTTAGTATTATTAAAATAAAATTAAAACAATAATTAATTATTTAAAATTTTAAATGGGTTTAAAAACTAATATTTCTTGTTTATAAAAAAGTTTATTAAAATAAAATATAAACTCACTAATTAAATTTTAAACAATTACCATATAAATGCCAAAATAGGTTTTAATTTTATGTTTCTTTCATATTAAACATGTATTAAAATAATAAATAATTTTAAATTTTAAATAGATTTAAATATTTATATTTCTGGTTAATAAAAAAATTATTAAAATAAAATACAAAATAACTCACTAATTAAATTTTAAATAGATTACACTACTGTGTTAGATTTTTCTTAATATTGGGTAAGAAGTTTTAAGTTGCAATTTCATATATTAAATTAGAATACTAAAACAAATCTCAAAAATATCATTTTAAAAATTATCAAATTATATTTAATTTTTTATGATTTTAAAGAATTCAATTTTCGTAATGATTTTAAAATATTAAATTTTCTTTATGACTTTAAAATATTAATGATTAAAAAAGTATGCAATAAAAATAAAATAAAAGAAGTATCCAATAAAAATAAAAAAGTAATGTGCTTATTGTTTATATATGTGGAATTCTACTATATTTTTTGATGACTTTTATTATTACTAATGAAAGCATAATTTTTTTGCAATATGTGAATTTTTTAAAATCAATTTAAATTGAACTTTTTAAGGGTTAATTATTGTCTTCTTAAATTGATTGGATGATCCAATTAAAAATGATTAATTTATTAAAACTATTCATTAACTGTTGTATTCCACTATAATATATTTTTATACATATCCTTTCTTGCATCGTATGTAAAGTAGGTATGTAGGAATGTATAAATAAATTATTTATTGTTTCTATAATCAGAATAGCAGGTGCGGAAGTTGTGTTTGTTGGCAAGTTCCCATATGGGATTCATCTTGTGACCCCCAACCCCTGCTACCCACCCTGCACCACCCTCCACCGTAAGGCCACCAAATTCATGCTTCATGAGCCTCCCACCGGTTCGATCTGCCTCTAGAATGAAAAAGTCTCCAACTCCACTGTCAGCCAAAATCTTAGCAGCCATAATCCCTATAGCCCAAGTTATACATGACAAGAATAAGCAAACATAAAAGATACATTAAAGAAACGATCCAATTCCAGGCTCAAACTAATAAGTAAATACATTTTCCATTGCTTCCTACAATCCAAAATTTCATTTTGTTACCTGAAATGCCTGCACCGACAACAATTACAGTACAGGAAGTTGAAGAATCCATGCGGATGGTTGCCTGCTATTGTTTGGTAAGCAAATTGTATATTGGATTTTTCATATATTTTTTTAATGAGGTTAGCTGTAATTTGAACCTATACAAATTTTTTATTATTATTTTTATTATTTTCTAAAATAATTGTTTAATTTTTTTTAATAATATATAATATAACCAAAATTCTTATCAATCAAGTAGAATTCTAAATTTTTATTAAATTCTTATAAATATTATTATTTTTATTATTTTCTAAAATATTTGTTTAATTTTTTTTAATAATATATTAATATAACCAAAATTCTTATCAATCAGGTAGAATTCTAAATTTTTATTAAATTCTTATAAATTTTTAAAAAATTTAAAGTAAAAATTAATTAAATGTATATTTTAAAATAAAAAAATTAAATTTCCACTTTGTAATGTTCAAAATGTCGACATAAAATATCTTACATTGCAAATAAAAAAAACAAATAATATAGCTTTTTCAAAGCTTCTTCTTGTGCTTACTCCATAGTTGAACCCATAAATGAATTAAAATTAAATTTACTTGTTTTTTATTTTATTATATTTTTTTAAATAAAAAATTTCACTTTAAAAAATATTAATATTTACATCTAATTAAAAAAAAATTATACTAAAAAGTAACTATTCTAGATGGAATTTATTTTCATCCTTATTTCCAAGAATGAAAATGATTTATTGAAAAAGTGGTCACTTACTAAATATTATTATTATATTTTGTACTTACTCTACATCACTTCAACTCCAATGTAATGTGAATAAGATGTGGAATGATGAAAGTTGTAATACAATGTTATTTTACTTTTATGATTTACTCATTTTTAGTAGAAAGTCTTTTCTTCTTGTGCATTTAGACTTTTAAGTAAACCACATCCTTTGTTCTTTTTCAATATAATTTGGTATAGAGCTATATCAAGGGTTTTTAGAAATGTCTTAGTTATACACTTACTTCACAACTTTTGTCACCAATACATGGGTAGTCTGTACCTCAGCTTTCTAAGTGCATTTATTAGGGGATCAAATTTTCAAGGGTGGATAGATAATGGTTGGCATCTGAAAATGATGAAACTGTTATAACTTTTATTTTGAACATAACATTATTCAAAAATTATACTTTTTTCTGCAAAAAAAACCAGATTTTATTAATATATTGGAATTTGACAATCTTTAATATAAGCAACAAGATAGTAGATAGATCCATAAATTTATGCAATGTTTCTTGATTGTAACATATGAACTACAAAAACTAACATTCCATTCTCATTTGGATGAAAGAATAATACATGCAGATAATAATGTAATGGCCGATTATGTGAAGAATATAATGTCTTGTTCTATATGCCCACATCTCCTTGCTTAGCTTGCAACACGGCGTTCTTTTATTGCACCCCTAGGTACAATTGCTAGTTTATTTACATCACAAATTTGGAATTCTTTCAAAAGTAAACGGATTGAACTAAACTTAATATGTATCTCTTTCAACATTAATTAAAGGAATATTTGTCAAGTAATTGTTATTTATTATTTCCCCTTGCAAACACAACTCTTAGGCTACTACATTATTATATCCACTCCTGATTTATAAACTTTTATTCAAATATGTCAATCTATATATTTGAAATATTTAGATTCGTAAATTTACAAATACCTTAACCTAACGAATCACTTCTTAAAACATCCGTGCATAATTTTACCGATTTCTCATTATTTTCCTCACAATTCGGTGGAGGCCACCTAAAAAGAAATTTCTTACAAATCTTTCCTCAAAAGAATTAATTTCTTACAAATCTCATTTTTTAATTTCACAAAAGTCTTTCATGTTAGGTTGACATTATTTTATTGTTTTAAATTTTTAAATATTATTATATTTTATAGAAATAAACATAAAACATCACATGATTTTACCATTATTTTCAATTGGTTGAAGGCTACCGAAAAAGTAATTTTGTGAGAAATCCTTCTTCTAGAATCTCATTTTTTAATAAAGGTCTACCATGATATGTTGACATTATATTGTTTTAAATTTTTAAATATTATTATATTTTATAAAAATAAACTATGTACTTAATAGTTTTAGGTTGTTGTTTTACATGTATAAAAAATTTAAATTTAATAGTTTTAGGCTATCTTTCACATGTATATAAATTTTTTTTAAATTAAAAATTATATATAATTTTTTTAATTAGTTTAAAGTATTGTTTTGAATGGTGTGAATTATAAGTAAGAGGTTTTAGAGTTCAAATGATTAACTTTGTAAATATCTTTACTAAATGTACTTGATATATCTTTGTTACACCAATGGTTCTGCGGTCACGATTCTATGACTTATGGAGGAAGATTAGGTAGGAGCCTGCGGGGGCTCCACTGAGGACTAAGGGGTCAAAACGGAGGGCAGCATTGGAACAGCAAAGGGGGTCAAAAAGGAAGGGCAGCATCTGAAGAGTGAAGGAGGGTTTTTTATTTTTCACTATTTTACCTGGCACTAAAACTGTCTCAGTCAGCATGGATTTCGGCGAGGGTTTACCTGCAAAGAATGAGATGGTGGATTATGCTGAGGACCCATGGCAAGGGATAACAGTCTTCTTGACCCCAGAAATCACTGAAATTCCTTCTTCGGCATCTGTCTAGGACAGGCTGGAGAGACTACCAGCTAGGAGCGAAACTAGGGTTTTGGTTTCATCACCATTTGCTGAGGAGGGGGAGCTTGGGAACCTTGAGGCACGACCACTAAACCCTTCACGAAGCAGGGAACCGTACACTCTTTTTCCCTCTAGCATAGCTCCGCACGCATCCGACGCAGTAATCACTCACAACGAACTCTTCCAACCGACTCCACAACTCTTGTCAACTCAGCAGAACAATGAGTTTCACAAGGAGCTAGACTCCTTCTTTGCAAAACAACACATCTCCGTGATAGAACCTGGAACACAGAACCTAGGGACGGGCACTCTTGGCCCAGAAGACATTACATCCTCAAAGTCGCAGCAAGGGTTTCTGAACAGGCCATCACCAGACTCTAGCAAGGAAGAGGAAGGTACAAAATCAGTTTCATCAAACAGAAGCTCGAAAGGCACAATACCAGGTACCAAAAAATAGAAAAATTGTTGCCTAAACCCTTCCAGCAGAACTGTGAACCTGGTCTGTGGATTTAATTTATCCATTGTTGAAGCCCAAGAAATGGAAGGGGTGGCCTTAGTTGGGAAAATAAGGGGCTGAAACCCTTCTCAAGGGAAAATGCAAGAGTGGGTTCGGAAGAATTGGACGGGATTCCAAGGTAAGGACCCTGAAATCACTCCATTAGCAAAGGGATGGTTCGGATTCCACTTTGGATGCAAAGAAGATGCAGATTTCGTCCTAGAGAAAATATGGAATTATGGAACAACCCCCTTCAAGCTGAAAATATGGACACCATTGTTTGACGCGGATACAAAAAAGCTCGATACGATTCCAGTTTGGGTTCAACTACCGGGATTACCTTGGGAATTCTAGAACCCTGCCTCGCTTGGTGATATCAGATGGGCGCTAGGAACATTAATTGAGGTGGACCTCTCCTACCAGCAAACAAGAATAAGGAAGGTAGCAAGAATCCTGGTATCCCTGAACATTAGGACCAATCTCCGAGATCACATAAATCTATTTTGGAAAACCAAGACAAGGAAGCAGTAGTTAGACTACGAAGGGATTCCTTTCAGATGTCATAAATGTCATGAAACGCGACATTTGGCTAAAAATCTCCCTAACTACATGTCCTCGACAACGAGAAGGAAGAAAAGGTCCAGACAGGAAGAAGAGGATCCAAGACCAAAAGATATTGCACTAGATCAAGGCCCGAAGGAGGAACAACATGCTCCAGAAGTACCAGGACAGCTGCTAGATCAGGGTGAGGAGTTGGCTGCTGCAGACACCTCCACGGGACCCCCATCAGCACGCCAGTTGGAGCAACACACTAATACGTCGACCTCACCGAGTATGAATCCTTCTTCATTAAGCAAACATTTACATGTTTTATCTTTAAATGAGGACACAAATTTGATCTCTCCCTTATCAACCAGAACCCCCCTTACCCCTCTCCACTTCCCTTCTCCTCCTCGATCAACACCCCTAGCCTCCTTCTCGACAGCCCCTCCCCCACTCACAAAACTCGACCCATCTATCTCCTCCCCCTCCATTCGTTTCCATCTCAGATCAAGGGATGTTCCAATTTCATTGAATCAAAAAATCCCCCCAAAAGGTCTGGGATTAAACCCTGCCATCCCCTCTAAAGGAATAGGAAGAGGAAGACCTCCCCATCTCTCTGCGGCGCAGAATAAGGCCCTTAAGGATCAGGAAAATAGAAGACAATAAACTTTCTTTGGGGCACTTAGAGCAGTGCATGCCCCGGATGGGGTTCCAAAATGAAACTATTCTCCCTCAACTATAGGGGTCTGGAAAGTACCTGAAAAAAACTTTCCCTCAAGAGGATGATCTTGGGTCAAAAACCAGAAGTCATCCTTCTACAGGAAATTATGGGTTCAAAACTGGAAGTGGAAAATTTGCTATCTTCAATCTCACTTCTCTACTCTTTCACATCACAAATTGCAAGAGGACACTCAAGAGGACTAGCAATAGGCTGGAATAAGTCCTCCATAAGATGCACAAATACCTGGGGGTCCACACTAGGGTTAGGGGCTCATATTTGCTGGGCGGAGACAAACCTAACCCTAATAGTCTTGAACATTTATGGGCCTTACATCAACATAACAGAATTTTGGGACTCCTTCATAAACTCGAGGATGTCAAAAGAAAGGAACCTGATCATTGGAGGGGACTTAAATTTCACCATGGGGTCTCATGAAGTTTGGGGTCCAAAGGCGAGATCGAATCCCTTAGCTTCCTACTTCAGCAACCTCCTACTAGATCTAAAACCGATAGACCTAGATTCTCAGAATTTAAAACCAACTTGGACAAATAGACGGGTGGGAGAAGAAAGAATTGCAAAGCGGTTGGACAGATTTCTGATAACAGAGGATCTCTTAGAGGAGGACTTTATGCTCAAACAGTGGGTGGATTCTGGAGCAGACTCTGACCACTTACCTATTTTCCTGGAAATCCAAAAACAACCAAAAAATCCATCTAGTCCCTTCAAGCTCTACTCCGCCTGGCTCAAGAATGAAGAGGTAACCCAAATCATTCAAACAAATTGGTTGCCTTAGTGAGCAGAGAATGGCACAAGGGTTGCTATTCATTTTACTCAAAACCTAGTCAGAATTAAAAAACTCCTCAGGGATTGGGCCATAAAAAAGAAAGCTCTAGATGAACAGGCAATCAACCAAATTGAGGGAGAGTTTAAAGAGCTCCAAAACAAAGATGGAGGGGGGTTTCTCACACAGGAAGACAAGGAGAAATTCTACTCACTAGAGGCCTCCAGAAATAAAATCCTAAAGGAAAGACAGGAGGTTTTGAGGCTAAAGAGCAGATCCATATGGATGGAATGCGGTGATGATAATACGAAATTCTTCCAGGCTTATGCAAAAGGCGGGAAACAACAAAACACCATTTGGGAGCTAAAGAAAGAGAACAATGAGATAACAACAACTTTTGAGGATCTAGTAGAGACAGGGAAGGCTTATTTTGAAAACATCTTCAAAGAAAATCAACAAGCAACTATAGCTGAGGTAATCCGAATATCACAATTTTTCCCAGAGAGCATCAGCGAGGAAGATAATTTGGAGTTAATGGAAGAGGTTTCAAGGGAGGAGTTGAAAGCAACCCTAAACAGCTTTCAAAAGGACAAAAGTCCAGGACCTGATGGGTGGACAGTGGAATTCTTCCTAGTTGGTTATGATACTGTTGGCCCAGATATTTTGCAGTTAGTAGAGGAAACAAGAGTAAATGGTATCCTCCATCTTCCCCTGAACTCAACTTTACTAGCTCTAATTCCAAAAAAGGATAACCCAGAAAGCTTGGAAGACTACAGGCCTATATCCCTGTGCAACATCACTTATAAGGTGGTCACTAAGATAATTGCACAAAGATTCAAAAAGGTACTCTCAAAACTTATCTCAAAGGAACAGTTTGCTTTTTTGGAAGATAGACAAATTCACGAAGCTATTGGGGTTGCTCAGGAGGGCCTTCATAGTGCAAAGATCAAAAAAGAAAACGGGGTTGTTCTTAAAATTGATCTCTCCAAAGCCTTTGACAGAGTAAGCTGGATCTACCTAAGATTGCTCCTCACGCATCTGGGCTTAAATTAATCTTTTATAAAATGGATATTTGCATGTATATCAACTGCCTCATTTCTAGTCCTCATCAATGGAGCATGCTTAAGATAGGGATGCCCTCTTTCCCCTCTGCTTTTCTTACTAGTTGCAAAAGGTTTAAGTAGAGCCCTTCTAGATGCAAAAAGGAGAGGCCTATTTGAAGGAATCAAGATTGCCACAAACCTGAACATTACACGCCTTTTGTTCGTAGATGAAATCCTAATTTTCTACAATGGCTCAATCAGGGAAGCAGAAAGACTCTCAAAACTTTTAACCTTGTTTTGTAAAGCTACAGGTATGCAAATAAATTTTCAGAAGTCCATAATTACAACACTCAATCTGGAAGAGGAATTCTTGAGGACATTTCATGAGCTATTCCCCTTCCAGCATTACTATCTGGATGATGGAATTAAATACCTGGGTTTTAGACTCAAACCAAACTGTTACAAGAAAGAAGATTGGAACTGGCTACTAGCCAAACTGGAATCCATAGTGAATAATTGGTGTAACAGATGGCTCTCAAGAGATGGGAGGATGGTTCTGATTAAACCGGTCCTTGAATCAATTCGAGTATATTAGATGGCACTAGCATGGATTCCCAAGTCAATCCTGAATAAAAACAAAGAGAATTTTCTCAACTTTCCTATGGACAGGAAAGAAAGAGCAAAAGGTTCTCCCTCGGGTAAAATGGGATCAAATAGCCAGACCAAAATCTTTGGGGGTTTGGGGTCTAAAAACTACTTTCCTCTTTGCAAAGGCTTTGGATTCAAAAGTAGGGTGGTGTCTCATTTCAACCCAGAGCCTGTGGACAAAATTCATTATCAAAAAATACATAACACCAACTCCTCTTCTAGATTGGATCAGAAACATGGGCAACACAAGCCTACCAAATGGCTCAATCAGTTGGAAAGCATTATGTAAAGCCCTTCCACTCATCTTAGAAGGGCTTGTTTGGAAAATAGGGGATGCTACAAAAATCAGAATTGGAGTGGATCCATGGCCAGGATGCTCGCAAAATCACTTGCTCCCATTCCAATTATTACAGTTGATACATCAGAAAGGGTTTTTCCACCTAAATCAAATAGTTGATCCCAACTCAACAAACCTCTGGCATCAAGGATGGAAAAGAAGCCAGGCTCTAGAACTGCCAGATTGATGGACCAGGTTGTGGGACCAATACATTACTACCCTGCAATCTTCACACATTCGAATAACTGACAAAGCAAATGAGCTGATTTGGGAGCATGCCCAACATGGACACTACACACCTAAAAATGGCTATCAGCAACTCTGCTCCCATCACTTTCAGGAAGATCAGAAATGGTGGCAGGCAAGTATTTGGAATCTCAAGTGTCCATTGAAGGAAAAAATCTTCATATGGTTCACTCTTGCAATTATAATCCCTACCTGGGACCACCTCCAAAAGAGACAATTTGCAGGACCTGGTTGGTGCAGTCTTTGCAAAGACAATGAGGAAAACACAAACCACCTTTTCCTAAGTTGCAACTTCTCCAAGCAAGTATGGGAGCATTCACAATCTCTCACCTCCTCCAGATATAGCTGGGAAGGCGCCACACTGGAAGATGCCTGGAAAAATTGGTCATCATCTCCTCTGACCACTCAGAAAATATCCCTTCCGCTTCTCCACGTGTGGGGAATATGGTTAACCAGAAACAAATCCATCTTCCTTGAAAAAGCCAGCTCCCCAGAAGAAGTAGCAAGGAAAGTACTAGATATTCTTTCCTACTTTCCCCAAACAAAGAACAGCCCCAATCCGAGAGTCATCACTATTGAACAGTTGCACAAAGACACCCCCTGGGATTTTTTTGATGATGCTTCTCATGACTTGAAATGTGGGGGAGGAGCCACCCTCTTCCTAAACCCAACTCATCATTTTCAAATTTCAATGGGGCTGGGATCTGGAACAAACAATTATGCTGAACTTATGGCCTTGAATATTCTCCTATGTTTTGCAATTGAAAGAAATTGTAAAAAACTACAAGTATTTGGTGATTCTTTGGTTGTAATAAATTGGATTAATAAGATTCAGAAGTGCAGAAACACCTCACTAGATGCTCTATTCGAAGAAGTTAGTAGACTTCTTACAAATTTTGAATCTCTTTCGCTCAAACATGTCTACGGGGAACGGAACATGGAAGCAGATAGACTTTCAAAGGTAGAAATAAATATGGAGTGGGGAACATGGAAAATCACAGAGACAAAGGAGACAGAGGCTAATGAATTCTATCATAGGCTAATTTTGGATCTGCCACTAGGATAAGGCAGTTTGTAGAACTTTTTGTAGAATAACTATAAACTCGAACAGTTTTTTGGCTCAAACAGGAACTCAAGTTTATAGCCATAGAAGCAGTAAGCACTATCTACAGTTTTTCCGGCAGGAAGCTCCCCATGGGAGAAATAGTTGCAGACAGTTTTTTGACTCAGGATGTTTTCTTTTGTTGATATGTACAAAAGAAGGAAATACATCAGAAATGATGTGATCTTATGATGTAATTCTGCTAGAAGCAAGAACAATACATACTTTTGTATGTAAACTCTTTTTGATCAATATAAACAGCTTCCTTTCTTTTGGAAAAAAAAAATCTTTATTAAATATACTTATAGATGAGATTAATGTGTTTAATATAGTAATATCAAATATCTTAATCAAACATTTCCATAATAAAACTAATAAATTAACCAATATATCATTATATAATTTTAAATGAAATTAATTAATGTTTTTAGATATATTAAAATTAATTAAATCTTTGCGGGGGGGATTCTCCTGAATCCCGGAGGACATGTGGAAATTACTTTCACGTGGGGGCTCGGCATCAGAACTAATAATGAAGCTGAGTGGTTGGCTCTTATCCAGAGCCTCCATATTCTCAAAGTCAAGAAAATTCGTAAGGCCTTGATTATTGGGGACTCTAGGCATGTCATCTATAAATTGATCAATGGATACATTACGGGAGCTGTAAATTGTCGACGCCTATATGGAAAAGCCACGCTTCTTATGTCCAGCAACTATGAAGCTTACGATATCCTCCGGCATAATAATTCAGCTGCAGACGGCCTGGCTAATGTGGGAGCCTCTTTCTCGCAAGGTCAGTATAGTCAGGATGGAAATCACCCCACTCTCAAATTTATACCTTAATATGAGGTGTTGGAAGTCCCCACTCCGACCCTTCAATAACCAAATTCATTTAAAAATGAGTTTATCTCTCCCCCATTTCACTCTTTGCCTCCTTACTTCTTTCTCCTTCTCTTTTTCCTTGCTCCTTTTCCCTTATCCCTCCTTTACCTTTGGCCCCCCCTCTATCCTCCTTCCCCCCTCACCGCCCCCTTCTTTTCCCTCCCTCATGATCTTCAAAGCCCTCTGTCACCTCGTAGCTGGCCTCCTCTCCACCGCCTCCTCCCATTTACTTCTCAATCCTCCCCTTCCTCCTTCCTTTGCCACGTGGCCCCTTCGCTGTCATCTCCATCTCTTGTTGGCAGTGGTTTTAAATGCTCTTCATTTCGGGGAGATTTTCATTTACCCCTCGCACGCTCATGATCTCATCTCGTTTTTCTCTATGGCCTCTGCTGGTAGCGTTATGTTCTCCCATTCCTTTTCCTTTCTCGGCCCTGGATTATATGAAGCTCTGCGATTATTGTTGAATATTATCGCAGGCATTGGTGAAGGGAGTCTGCAAGGCTTCCCGTGGCAGGTTCTTCCTTTTACTCGATCAGTGGTGAAAGAAAGGTTGGCCCTTGCAGCCTTTTCCCCCTGTTTGTGTAGTTCTCTCTCAATTTCGCAGACTGTCTCTCCTGGTTCAGGTCTCTTTGGCAACTGGGGCAGCAGCTCGGTCATAGGTTGCAGGTGTACAGGGTGGCAAGAGGGAGCCATGGGCACCTTGGCCTATGGAAGAAACGTCAACTCACTGCTGTTTAGGGAGCTCCTCATGCTAAGAGCCTGCTTCAACAATATCTTAGCCCCTGCAAGTCCTGTTCAAGCTATTCAGAACCAGTTCGCCCGAATCACCTTATTGTCAGAAGCTGGAAAAATGGCCCAGGATGGTGAAAACGCGGGGAATATGGACATCAAGAAGAACTTAAGGCGTTTGTATGAACTACTTTCCATCAGCGTTATGGACAACAGGGAGATGGCTCAGGTGGTTAAAAAAATGGAAGACACAGTCAGCTATACCTCACTCCAGATTAGCAACCACGACTCACGCATCGATGACAACGAAAGCAGTCTTCGTGAAATAATGGGGAAGGTAGATAGGATCCAAGAGGACCTCCAGAAATTCATATCCATGAATCAGAGCAGCCGAGTCCATGCAGCCACTGATGATGCCGTGCTTCCAATGGAGGAGGAATCAGTCGTCCAGCCAAGAAAACCAAGAGGCAATCCTTAGCCTGCTACTGTCTAGCTTTGTTTGAATGTTTTTTGGTTTACTTTTATGTAATTAGTATGTAAGGGTTTATACAACCCACGGTTCTATAAGTTTTGAACAAACTCATTTTGGAATGTTTTGGGAAACACAGTGGATAGTCCCTTTGTGCAGCTCTTCTGCTATGCACAGATACTTTGGTCCACCATGTCTGTATTGAATGGCTGTGCACAGCTAACTTTTATATATACCCCTTTTTAGTTTCTATTAAAAAAAAAATTAATTAAATCTTTATAATATTTCAACTTCATGTTCTTTAATTATTATACCAACTTTAGAGCACGCTTCAAAATATCCGAATTATAAATATATCTTAATATAAAGTATGAAGTTGATGCAAAAATGAAATCATATTCACATCATGCCTATATTTTTTTATCATTTATCAATTTAGTTTGAATTTTTTAAAATTATAAATGATTTAAGTTAATGTTTTTAATAATTACATTATAGCATTAAAAAGGATCTTTAAACCTTTAAAAACTTAAGATAATATTTATCATTAATCTTTAATATAAATTAAAATATATTTTAATATAATATATGCAATTATATTAATTTGAATTAAAAATGAAATGATTTTAATATATTAATTTATTTTAAGTTAGTAACGTTATTAATTATTTTTTAAATTTGATGTTAAAAATAATAGAAAACAACAAGGTGTGTGCACGAAGTTGAGGGGCCTTTTAGATGCAATCTTACTTTTTGGAAACACACTCACGATATATAAAACAAAACACACTCACGTTATATAATGCTTGGTTTGGTTAAACTCGAGCCTGACATGTCATATGACACGTAGGTTAGGCTAGGAAAAACACGTACGCGTTTTATAGTTACAAAATGTGCACACATTTTATAGTTACAAAACGTACACGCGTTATGGAGAAGCAAAACGCGCACGCATTTTGGAGAAGCAAAACGCACACACGTTTCAGAGAAGCAAAACATGCGCGTGTTATGGAGAACCACAAAAAAATGGTACTAGTGCATGGCTAACCTCCCAAGAGCATAATTTTACTTTGTGCTGTAATATGGACACCATTGGGAGGTTTTAAGAACTAAGTATGGGCCATAATCCCTTAAGCATGCTTGAGGGAGGAATCTTAAGAATTATGTCCTAAGGGTATCTTTTAAGGTTTGAGGTCCATGAACAAGGCATCGAACCTACACACATGACCTCCGTATGTGATATTTTGCATCTAAGAGAGAATATGCAGTGCATTAGAATTCTCTTATCACTAGAAACATATCCGTAGACATGGTTGTGAAAGGAAACCTAGTCCTTAGGCCCTAAAGGAATCCTATAGACATATAGGGCCAAGAACAACACCTCAAACAAACACACATGGTCTCTTAAGGGTATCCTCAACCTTTAAGTTGGGATATGGCCATGATTAGGATTTTTTTAGCATTAGATATGGAGGATAAGGTTTTAATCATGGTTAGTACATAAAGCTTTAATTTTAGGTTGTAAACCAGCTTTTAGGGCTCAAGATCCATGAATGACACCTTGAATCACCATAGATGACCTATCATGTTGATAGTTTTGTTTTGAATGTGTATATGGGAACCTTAGACATAATAAGGGAGGAAACTTAGGCCTTAGCCCCTGGAAGATGCTTCTATCCATCTAGAGCCAAGAATGATGTGTTGAACAACCTCAATAGATCCTTCCATGGTTTCATTTACCTTGAAATGGGGGTACTAGTTCCATTAGAACATTTTTAGCACTAAGTATAGATATTAGGAGCCTTCACACGGGTAGGGGGGAAAATTTGGTCCTTAGGCCTCAAAGGAAGTTGTTAACCATTTAGGGCCAAAATTGATGCCTCCAATCAACACACATTGTAATGTCCCGGTTTTGACCCCGTTACATTAGATGTATATGATGTGTATATTGTAAATGATCACGGTGTGGAGCTAAAGGCCAAGGCCCCACCATTGATCAGTGATGCTATGTTTGGTTTTAAATTGTCGCCGATGGTAAATCGGGGCATGCGGCATATATTATGTTGGTCATCATGTAAATATGCATCTATAATTAAAATGAACACAACCAGCTATGGTCGCGGCAACTAAATCGAATGGGGCATGATTTTCCCAAGGATAAGGATGTGGTGGGGAAATTTGTCAAACCTTGAGCCAAAAAGGGGAAAACCCATGTGTCATCTTCTTTCGTTTTATTCCAACTACCTCCATTTAATAATTTCTGCTGGAAGCTGGGAAAAGTTATGGCAGTTAATTGTTTTGGGAGTGGGGTGGCAGGACTGTCAGTCCATGCCTCCACGCACACTCCACCCACAACAGTTGACTTCAGAATGGAAGGAAAAACCTTCACGCAGATTTTTCTTCCTCTCAGCTATTGTTGTTCACACACTCACTGAAATTTTGTGTCCTTGCCATTGTTGCTCATCTTCACGCAGGGAATTTTTTGTTGTTACTCACGCACATCAAATTTCGCGTCCTCTCAGCTGTTGTTGTTCACCCACGCGCCCAGGAAGAGCTGTTAGTTCCTCATGGGGTCTGATTGTTCCTCTCACGCACAGGAATTTCTGGGTTTTACCACGTCATTCTTTCTCTGTGTGGTCCTTATGTGTTTTCTCAGTGGTTCTGTTGCCCAGGACAAGCTGTATTTCTCCACGTTTGTTGTAAGCTGTACTCCCGGATACTTTTCGGCACTGCTATTTTCCCACGTTGTTGGCTGTGTTGTCGTGGTCTTCCTTACATATTTGGGGCTGTTGTAATTTCGTTTGAAGAGTCATTTTGGCCACGATAGGGCCAAGAAAGACTCAGAATTCGTTTTTCCCTGTCTAAGCTGTGATAGCTAAATCAATTGCCTAAGTGCAATGGTTGGTCTTCGAACTGTGAGAGGAGCAGGGATGTTGGCTTAGATTTGCTTGATAAAACTGGTGGCTGGAAACCACACAAATAGAGCTAGAGGGCTGGCCTTTTTCTCCATCACCCCTGAATAGCATTGGAAGGGAATGCAGGGCCTTAGGGACTGTGTAGCAGAGAAGGGACTGATTCCTTGTGTTGGGTGTGTTTGGGTGTCTTAGAGGTCAGGCTAGCTCTGGTGTAGGTGTTCTTGGCTCTGTAATGAGCTCACCAGCTTAGCAATTTTCCTTCTCCAGCTCCTTAATGGCCTGATAAACCCAACTCTGTTGGCTTGGCTGTGTGTTTGTATATCCCTGGATATGTGTAAGCCTGCTAGTTCCTTTATTCCTTGGAGAATCATGCCCAGCTCGGGGGTGGCAGCGTTGCTAAGAGATTAAGGAGCACGCTGGCCTACGGTTGGGTGGAACGTTGCAGCGACGTAGCTGGTTGCAGATCGAGTTCATCATAAGATAAGTGATCTTGTATACTTTACCTCTGCAATTCTATATTTACTGTTAATTAAAATGAAATGAACATGTTGAAAGAATGCATGTATGAATGCTGTTGGTTTCCGCTGTGTATGAGGATTAAATTGCATTTGTGCATGATAAACAATCCTGTGTGCATATTTTAGTTCAATTTTAGTTTAAGCATTATGTTTCAGCAATTCTTGTGAATTTTCATGTTCATGGGCTCGTAGCCGCTGTGCTAGTGTAGCTGGGTCGCGTCCTCTTCGCCGGCCGGAGGCATGGGGACGTGACAGCATGGTATCAGAGCACTGGGTTGCAGCAATGGGCCTCTATGGGCCAAGAAGATGCAGTGGCAGAGGGTAGAATTACCTTCTATGTTCAGCAAAACAGCAGCAATCAGGAATTTGATGGAAGCAAGTTTCAAAAATCGCCTAAGTGTTTGACAATGGTCCATCAGAACACTAAGAGGAATCAACTTCCGCTATGGCGGAAGGATTCGGCGTTTGACAGCCTGCAGTTGCAGCTGTGAAAAGGGTTAGACCACCGATGTAGTAATGGGTCCGATTGCCGACACGGTCGAAGAAAGACAAATTTTGAAAATTTGTCTAAGTGTTGGGAAATCGAAAGCGGGAGTGATCTCCCGTCTGCCATTGGGGAAGGGTTGGAGAAGTCCCCCATCCACCGTTTCGGAAGAGGAAGCATTAACCTTTTCGATCCAAAAAGACCGCCGACGTCCGAAAAGTTGAAAATTCTCCAAGTAAGATCGGACGTCGGAAGGATTCGGACTTTGGTGAGCCGCCATTGCGGAATCCAAAGTCATTTGGCTTCCGATGTCAGAAGTCAGTCGACGCCTGACGTTGATATTTCTCCAAGTAAGAGCGGACGTCGGAAGGATTCGGACTTTTGTGAGCCACCGTTGCGGAAGCCAAAGTCATTTGGCTTCCGATGTAAGAAGTCCGCCGACGTCCGATGTTAAAATTGTTCTCCGTAAATGCCAAATCGGAAGAATTTATGGTTTGCACGTCCGCTGTTGCGGAAGCTGAAGGCATTTGTTGGTCGATCAAAAATACTGCCGACGCCGCAAGAGGAAGTGCGTCGATCGGAAGAGGAAAGGGAAAGAGCGTCCGCCGTTGCGGAAGCTGAAGGCATTTGCCGGCTGATCAAAAAGACTGCTGATAGCCGATGCGGAAAAACATCCGACTTCCGATGTGAAGAAAAGGAAAATTTTTAGTTTTCCATGAGATTTCTTAGCCGATTTCAACTGTTTCAGAGGGATTTTTGGACTGTTTCTCAGTGAAATTTCAAGGCTGAAAATGAGAAAAGAGGCAGCAATCTTATGCGCCAGATTGCGCGAAAACCAATGTTTTACAAAAAAAAAAAAAAAACGAGGGCGTTG